>JAHZNA010004742.1:0-28307 GCA_027743935.1 Sinodicranocentrus sp. ZH6 | reverse complement strand
CATCTGTAAGACCAACTTTCTCTCTTTCGATTGATATGCAGATGAAGCATTAATACTCATTCCTCGCAGTGTTATCGAGAGCCAAAAGTGCTTAATTTTTTTTGGTACAACCCACGTAGGTTGCATTGGTTGCAATGTGGCAATAAATCAGTCCCTTATTCAGGACACGAAGGACTAGATTGATTGTCTCAAAAACAATCCTCGGTGAGCTATTTATCCCATATCGGCGAAGGCTAAATTTAAAAATATTACTCCTTTCAGGATCTGAAGACTGTCGATAGCATTCGTAATTAGCCCGGTTATACTGTGGTGCTATATAATAGGGTTGCATGGCATGATTTTATGGTTAATATAATTTGGCTCCGAAACCCCCTTTCCAATAAGGGTCCTGTCCTGGTAATGTCCACTGGTATTAATACACTGAATATTACAGTTTTACATCAGTTGCTGCCAGCAACATCACCGTTAGTAAATCATAGACAGTGTTAATAATGAGGAAATTTTGATTCCGCTGATCGCCAGTTAACAAGGGACATACCCATCCAGATTAATACAATCAATATGAATTGAAAAGTTAACCAGGAACAGGTGCCTGTATGAATACATATAGTTTTCCAAATAGTTTCTATGAGACATTTTACATGGAGTGAAGACATTTTTTATTAATTGCAGCCCATTCTGTTTATTAATGGAATATAATTGCGCACAATTTCGTGGATGAAAGTATGAATCTACTACTTAAATGTTGGGGACGGAATCAAAAGGATGCTACTTTTGAGAGATACATAAAACTGTTTAAATATAATATGTGGATGTCAACGCCAAGAAATAGCATAATTTATTTCCAGGAAAATCTAATCGTAACCGCAAAGAAGCAAAAAGCAAGCATTCGCTTTAGTCGCAATCCAAAAGTTCCAAGGTCCAGTGACCTCTATTGAATAATACCTTTCCTTTTTTACATTTTTATTATTAACGTTGTTAGACACGCTGCTGAATGAATGAACTTATCCAACCTTGATTTCGTTAATCAACAATATGTCAGTATATGATATCATGACATGATATGACGATATGAGCCTTGTGAAAAGCAGGCTGTAATTCGTACTTGCATTGAAATTCAAATGTTTTTCTTTGTTCAATTTATTTATCTAGTGCGAATTCCCGTAATGAATGAATGCATGAATCGGGCATCCTTTGTTCAGGAAGGTAAGGTAGCTTTTCTTAATGAAATGCCAATAATAGTAGCACGCTGACTGATAGTCACTTATGATATGACTCGTACCACGAATCATTGACTTGTGAAGTTGGCACATTCATGATGACGAGTTAACGAAGGCTGTCTAGCGACTCATAGCGTTATATATGGATACATATGTTGTATTACACGTGGAACCACATGCTATGCATATTTACATAGCGTTATGCATTACTGGCGTCGTGGAAGTAGTGAAACTAAACAGAAACTAATACATTAATGTCAGCAATGGTAAAGAATTTAACAAGTAATTGAGGAGCTTTCGTGAGGGTGTTGTCATTGTCAGTACGGGCTTGATGATTTTAGATACCGAAATTATTTAAAGTAATAATAGCGAACGTGCAAATACAAGTAAACCAATAATTACGCGAAACTGCGATTGTCAGTTAAAAGTGGAAGGACAGTCTTTAATAAAGTGGAAGTGGGGTTAAATTTTCAAATCGTCATTACCCTTTTTACGCTCATATTTTTACTTTCAGCCTTGCTGAGAAATTTGATTGATTTGGTGCATTTGACAAAGAGACCAGAGTAGCTAAAGAAGACTAAAATTTCAGCAATATTGATCTTTAATTACATGCGTCAAAATGAATTATTTTCATGTCACTTTTTCATTGCAATTGATATTTGAAAATTGGGCGTACCTAGTCCCGATTTCACTGTGCAAGAAACTTCCAACATGGTTTTGACACAAGTTGTGATATTCAAGCTGACACGAAAACGTTATTACTTATTGCATACGTACGTCGTATAAAATAGCATAAATGATTATTTTATCGATGTTATCGTTATGGTCCATTATGTTACTTGGGGTGCGTCATAAGTATTACTCAAAATTAAAGAATCACATAACCACCAACTAACAATCTCAAAGTCTCTCCCTACTTCCTTGTAAGTCTGTTTTTGTTACTTCCTTAATTTGAGTATAAAATATGATCCCACTTTTTCCTTGAGTTTTCCATTCTCTTGAAATAGGGAAATGAATTCCGTGAAATATTTTTTAATCTAGACGGTGACATTTTCTTATATTTATTCTGGCAATGGTTATGCAACCCAGTGTAATGTGTTTTGGATTCGATTCGATATGAGATAAAATAAAGAAGGCAATAATAATCGTTTAAAAACAGGAAACCTGGAAGGAAGCTACAGGAAATACAAATATTTTCTTTCAACCCTTTCTTCGCCTTCCACTACATGTAAATATTAAATATTGTAAATTTTTCCGCTCCTTGACTACACAAAAAATGCATACAGGGTTTATTAAGGTTTTTCTTGTGCGCATTGCAGTTTAATAGATTTCAATGAAATCCCAGGGAACATCAGCCCTTATGAAACAGATGGAATTCTAGTTTTCCATATTTCCATGGCAAACCAATTTCAATATAAAATATTTTTTCTTTAATATTCACATTCCAGTCACACAGCACAACATCAGCTTAAATGTAATGTATTGGAAGAAAGTTTCCAAATCCCGACACACAGCCACACACTGCCAAAGAGAATTGCTTTTTTACTGCAAAAACAATTTACTTCCAATATCCTTCCCAATTCAATCGAAATGAACCTATTTTTTTATTGTCGTACGAAAAGCGTCTCATCCCACTCCCAACTTCCCCTAAAAGAAACGAAACATATTGGCACAAAAATGTTGAGATGAAGTGGTTTTAAGCAATAGCAAACATATTTGTTGTTCATCTTCATAAAAGCATAGGGCCATTTATTCTGTGAAGACAAAGGAGAGCGTTCTTCTTGACTGGCTATGTGTACATGTTCGTGTGTGGTTTCTCATCTTACCGTCTTTTCCTTCATTTCATTTTCATGTTTCTCACATCACACAAGACAAGTCTCATTTCATATCATGTATTGCACAAAACTTGTTCAGCATCAGCGTCTATCCAGCCAGCCTTGTCTATCCTAAATTCACATCATCACATCTTTCGTCCTTCGTGGATGAGGAAAAAGGAAAGGAAGGATATTGAGAGTTGGTAGAATGGTTTACATACATTATGTACTCACCCAGTGTAACTCTAACACCGATCATTCCCTTTCCCATTCAGATCACCACCTTCTACTCTCGTGGATCTCTGAAAAGAAAAATGAGTGAGGGAGAGATTAGCACAAGGAAAGGAATATGGGAAATCGAAACGTTGTTGGTCGTTTTCTCCATAAAATTCTTGGTGTCCAGGATCAGTCGGTCCGGCTAAAGTAAAATATCTCTCTATATATAAAAACCGTACTTTGGTGTGTGGAGTTTCCCAAGATGCCCAATGTGTTTTCAGCGGTCACCTCAACTTGACCATTGTTACTTGAGGAAAAAAAGTCCTCAAAGAAAAAGACAATAATAAGAGAGGACAACAACTTCCGATTCACCTTTTTCAATCACTGTCAATACCTTGTGCTCACGTGAGATGAGAAGGACGAAATAAATGATCTTTCTCAGAAATCCATACATATGAAGCAACAATCGGCAAGTTGAGAAAGAAAACTCATATTTCTTGTGTTGCACTTGACTCTATTCATACTCTAGAGAAGGACTTGCCGTATCTTGTCGTTCCGCTGGTCAGCAGATGATATTTTTTGGTTGGTAGCTTTGCAAAATTATTCAAGGACGTTTGGACTTGGATGGAGGAAGATAAAAAAAGTCAATGTGTGGAAGTGCTTTACTTGGAAAATTGTGCACTCTGTTGTATTTTGTAGATATGTACACTCACGCAATCAAATGTCATATGGTGTAGAATGTGAAAAATTATCGTCAATCGTCATCATCGCATCGTTGGTCATCATCATACTTTGTAGTCATTTTGTTGTTGGTACAGTGAACGGTATTGAGAAGCTTGTTGGCATTAGACGAAACCACGATTGACGATTGTTACTAGTTATATTCTCGTCATTTTTTTGCTGATCAAGCGGAGTTAATATTGAATATTCAATGTTGAATGTTCAATGTTGAGTGGTAGCATTGGTAATATGGTAAAATTTAGCAAAGCCCACGGAACTAATGACTAATAATAATAAGAGCAGCAAAACTTTGCACGACAGTTAATGAACAACGTGAAGCGTCTCTGTAGAATTGGTGTGTTAACGTTAATATTGTTTTCGCCTTGCATCATTCTCCATGCCACGATATCATCAACGATATGATTAAAGGATACAGTTGATAATGGATAAGGATTGAGAGGGGTTCAAGATGAATTCTGAGTAATATACGCCTGCTCACAGACAAATTAAACAGTCGTGGTGGAAAGTCAGTCAGCTTTGAGGTTTTGTGTGTAATGTTGTGATCAAACAAATTGTATATTTTCCCATAGATCTCATCATATTTAAAAGATAATGAAGCTCTTATGATTCTTAGATATTTAGGTATGTATACGTAATTACGTAGGGCTTAGTAAATTTCATGACAAGAATAGTCAAAGTCAATGGTATTCAAGTTTGAAGTTTAAAAAGTGGTTTATTGAGGGGTTAAAGTTGAAAGCTCGAAGGCGGTGTCAGATAAGCTCATTTATTGAATTGGTTACTAGTGGGAGTAAAGTGATATTCTTATTTTTGATATGATATTTATTTGATATTACCGAAATTGTAAACATGTGACATGTTCTTTGTCACTATGTAAAAATATTCGGCAATTCTGAATTCCATTCAACTCAAGGGAACAACAATCTACGTATTGTTGCGAATTCAGGTTTTTGCGTCTAAATATCATCTGCAGAGAGAAGAGAACGTATATGTCAATTACCTAAAAGTTGGCATTCGGGATTTAACTCATTGGTCAGCGGTTACAGTTGACATTTATAAGTTATCACGTTATCCACTATCCAGGTGTACTGAAAAATGGCTGCATCATCAGTGTGAGTTTTGAAAATTTTCTAATTACAAATCTAGTTTATTTTGAGTAGACTTGTTTTCCTTTAGTTCAAAAGCATTCATCATTGACACACATCACATACAACATAGAAATCATACAGTTGAAAGAATGACAAATGACAGTTTTGTAAACATTGCAGATATGAAATTCAGTTTCTATAATAAATATTTATTTTATTTTAGCATATTTAAGACTCTTCGGTGGACTGCCAGAACGATCTTCGTATTACTTAATAATTTATACTGTATACCAACATACGTTGTTTGGTGCTTACTTCTTCATCCTGTTTACTTCATAAATCCGGACTGGTATTGGTTAATCGAAGGCCACTTTTTTCATTGGCTTCTTACAATGGTTGCTTTCTGGAGTTATTCAGCTGGATATTACAGTAAGTTATGTATTATTTACTACCATTGCCGTTAGTATTTATTGTTAACGATTTATGGTTGTAGCTAGCTGAAGTATGTGCATTCAGTAGTTATAATATATTTTGCTTGTATAGTTGTTGAAAGCGGAGATATCATCGACAGTGTTATTAATGAGGAAACTCTGATTCTGGCTAATCACCAGTCAACAAGCGATGTGCCCCTCCTGATGCATGCCTTTAGTACTAGAAAAAATTTACTGGAAAAGTTAAACTGGATTATGGATGCCGTTTTTCAATACACTAATTTCGGAGTTGTTTCTACGCTTCATGGAGACTTTTTTATTAATGCGGTGTGTCCCGTATACATCTTAAAAATAACTGCATGCATGAAAGTGCGAAGAACTGATCATTGTTTATCTCCCATTTGAACAATAGGGACGAAGCCGAAGGGATGCTTCTCTGAGAGATTTAGAAACCTTTTTGAAAGGTGCTTGGCTTCCAAGAAAGCGGAAATGGTTGGTATTATTTCCAGAAGGAGGATTTCTTCGTAAGCGTAAAGAAGCCAGCAAGAGGTAAACTTATGCATTCCTTATTCCAAGGTCCAGTGACCTTCATAAAATTTTGAATTAATACATTTCCCTATTTGCACATTCCTTCCAATATTTATTTGTATTGGTATTAGGTACGCTGAGCGAATGAACTTACCAAACCTTGAATTTGTTACGTTACCTCGTTTGGGAGCACTTCAGACAATAATCAACACGCTTGTCCCACCAAAAAGCTCTGACAATTCTGATATTAATGCCAAGACTGGTAATTAAATAGAATTCTAATCATTGATGAACATTGTAATCTAGTAAAATACAGTAATCCATTTATATTAAAAATGCAGGTAGTGATGATTTTGAGCAGGATCGGCGTTTAAAGTACATCGTCGACATGACCATTGCTTATCCGGATGGTCAAGCTTTGGATTTGGGTTCAATCGTTACTGGATACGTCCCGTCTTGTAATGTTTATATGCACTACAAAATATATCGTATCAACGAGGTACTATTTTGATCTTGGATTTAAAATTCGAAGTTAATGACGTATTATTATTGACAGTACGATTGTGACTCAGTGTGTGTGAATTTTTTCAGATTCCACATGAAAGTCCTGATGAGCTGCAAGCATGGCTGTATAACTTATACATTGAAAAGAATAATATGTTGGGACATTATTATAAAACTGGTGTTTGGAATCCCGATTTACATAAAGCATGTCTTAGTAGTCGTCCACAATCATTAGGGAATTGTTCCAGTGAAAATATCACTGAGAAATCCAACAAGGAGATTTTGACGAATTCGGATGATGAAGACAGCCGACAGAATCCTGCTACAACAGTAGTGAATGACGACTGTTTACACCAGTCGTGTCCGAGTTCAAATAATGCTAACGAAGATGCACTGGGTAAAGAGCTTCTGCAGGAGGGTATAAATATGGATTCAAGTGATAACGAATGCAATTATGAATCCTTAGATGAGGGTGAAACCGAAGTAGTTAACGTTAGAAAATTACATCTGGATTTGCTCCGGGTTGGTTTACTGCACGTAATGTTTATTGCATCTACTGCAATTCATTGCGTTGCCTTTCGTGTCACGTACCAGTATATGTTTGGGGAAACTACTTGATTGAAATCGATGGTTACGTTACTGTCTTATGTTTTGCATGCTAATATATAGCAACGTTATGGTTGAACCTCGTACTGTGTTGACCCACAGCTTCAAAATTATTCGCACTGAATGAAAATGTCATTCTTTAAATGGCCATGAAAATGTAATAATCTATCCCTTTGCTTTAACTTTTTAGTTTATTTTGAGGGGTTTGTGCGTAATGACGCTTTTTTCTAGAAAGATATTGCGTCGTAGTAGAATTGACCATTATAGAAAAATCTATATATAAATCTACTGTACAGCTAAATGTATTCTAAATTGGGATGATTGGAGCATACATCATGTGAAAAACTTAAAACATAATAATATGCTTGTTTTAAGTGAGTTTTGTTTTAGTGAATGTAGTTATGATATGAGTGCCTTATCAGACAAAAATAAGCAATCGCTAAAAGTGTTGCATTTCGTTGTTGTTGTTTTAGATCGTAAAGCTTTTTACTTCACTGCAAATTATGCTATATGCATCATTCATCAAACAGCGGGTGCTTCACGTAACATAACCATCATATCAATATAAGAGCGACGTAATTTACGTGGATGATAAATAAGTGTCTTTTTGTTTTAGTTCACTGTGTAGATATCTGTTTCCTTTTGAGGATGTAATGCTCTAGGTAGCATGTGGTGTCGTCGACATTCGAATTATTAGTAATTCATTCCCATGTTGTAAAAACCACTTAACCTAAATTTTGGTATTGTATGATTAAATATCATGCAATCATAAGCAGTATCTGAAAAAGAAGACTCCATTTTACGGTGGATCTCATCAGAAAACTCCGGAAATGGGTTGTAAACTTTTATTATTTCTCTTTTATACGGTGTACATTTACCAAGCGCAAGCCTCGTGATAACTGTGGAGATCAGAAATCAAGATGGTAGTGCAAATTACTTACAAGTAGACCATAATTATCCTATTACTTATAGGCTGCTTTAAGTTTGTTGTATCTTTAGACCACTGTGTAAATGCTTTTTCAATTATTGGATCAACACGATCACCTTTTGATATCTGGAATGATAACACTCAGGATTATCACATGCATGATATAATGATATGTGATATGATATTAATCCTTAATATTACAATCACAACTCACAGGTTGCCTCAATTTTGCATTTGGCTAAAATCTGTAATCTATGTTTATTCTTGCAGTGTATTGCTTAGAAATCGCTTTGATACGTTCATGATTCTGGTTAGTGAATACGTAGATTAAAATTTACAAAGATGTATAGAAAAAAGGGTACTCAGTAGTAGATTTTGCAAAATTCCAATTGAAAGTTGTAGTTTGTCCGGAAATACTGCGTTTTAATTGTCTGTGATAGAACTGATACTTAGCTCGCCTATTGTGGGAGTTAAGATGATGAACCAAAGGCCTTTGAGGGGTGTTTTATTCAATACAAAAACAATATTGGAAATTGGCATAAAGTAAGAGGTGTGAATTGCTTGTGTACATAGCTAAATAGTACGCGTCGTAGAGTACTTATGTCAAGAAAACAGTCATTGTTCACATAAATAAGGTGCTGGTAATCATGTTGGTCACTTGGGGTTGAATATCTCAAATATGACACCCGTCCAAATGTTTTCCACATGTTCCACACAACTATATGAAATCATTAGCAGGTTATAAGAGTATATAGTCAGAACTGTATTGTCTTGTAAAGACCTAATGTAATTTCTTTGTTACGCTTATCACCAGCCATTGCTAATTATTTACTTTGTTGGAAAATTTTGTTAGTTTAGATTTAAATCTATCTAGGAGTTCTTGTTTAAACTCTGTTTCTATGTATATGCTTCGATAACTATTGTTTAATGTTAGTAATTTATTTTGACTTCTTTAGTTCTTTCTGTAGTGAGCACTTTTTTATAATATCTTTTATTTGTACATGATATTTCGTAGTTGCAGCATTTAGTATTATTAATGACAAAAGTAGGTGGTTGATTTCAGGTAAGTGATTACGTTTTAGATAGATATATGCATACAAATTCTGAAGAAATTAATGACGAGCAGGTCACAACATCATTCAACACATATGAAATGTTTGAGAGATTCTAAGTCATCGTTAGTATAATAAAGATTAAATCCAGATTATAAGCAAGTGTCACTGTCCACAGCGTTATGAATACAAAGCTTTGATTGAGGATTAAATGTGCTGCTGTGTGATAGAGTGAATAGATATTATAGAGCATGGTATAAATTAGCCCATGATATTTTGACATTCAATCAATTTGTAGAAAAAATTATTTGTGTTAGTGACTATATAGCGACTAGTGACATTATTTACAATTGAAACAGTGTATACATGTACTGTGTTTAACATTATCTGAGATTTATAAAAGTTTTGCTCCATGAAAATGCTGCAAATGTGTGTGTACGAGAGAATCCTGACAGCTAATCATGACAAAAATGTGTTAAATTTAGTCGATCTGTTTTATATGTCATTCCTTAAAACGTGAAAGCTCCAGACGTTTTGTTCATATTCATCAATAACAAACCGAATGACATAAACATACCTATTCATATACTTGAATCAACTACATTTGATGATCAATCTACGAAAGCATCCGCAAAAAATCTACAAACTGGTACATTTATAGGAAATAAGCTTATAAACTACAAAACAAAATTATAAAGTACGTAAGTATTTATACGTCGTATATTTCGAATTATTAAAGAGAAATGATCAAAATAAACAAATATCTGACTAGGGGCGTTGATCAGCTAAGCAACCACATATAAATACAAGTGGATTGGTTTCAAATAATCCACCAGGTGTGTAGTATTTGTATATTACGATGTTGGGTAGGGATGCGGATGATGTGCCTGTGACTTGATAATTACTTAATGTTAAGTCCTTGTGTAATGTTGAATTGAATGTAGTATTTGAGCCATTTATTGAATAAATGAAAGTTACCTCATGAAAATTCCCTATGAAATTGCTATTCCTTCTTCGAGCAAAAGCAAGCGTTCATGTTTTCCAGGTGGCAGAATTTTTCAAGCAGTTTACGTTTCCGAATCCGGATGCATGCAATACTTGTGATGACACGTCAGTAGTCAGGGCACTTTTACCCTTTAATTTAAATTCTTCTTAAAAAAAATTATACTGACCGTTTCCCCGTCATATTATTGCGTTTATGCACTTGATTTTGACTTGACTGATGCTGCTGTTTTCTGCGTATTGTTTGTAGGATGGTTAACACAATTCATCATTTTCATGCCGACTTAGCCTCCAGCATTACATGCTGTGCTGTGCTGCGGTTGTACGCTGTCCTTGTGGCTTTATAACTGGAAATTTGTCAATGCAAGGCAACCAGGCATCGATAGTTATATTTTCTATTTTTCGACACGCGCCCATTTGACTAAAGCGCCTTCACAAGTATGGAATGTGGTAGATGAATTTTAGCGTGGTAATTATCATCAATCATCATATGCCGTTTATGAGTACAACACATTATATTTATTTCATTCAATCGTACACTCTCTAATACTCTCTCTCGCAACAGCATCCATGAGACAGAGATGCCGTGAAGAAAAAATGGGCCCATAATAGTATCGAATATGAATAGTTTCAAAATTTTCTCATGGATGTCTTTGCAATAACTTTATTCATACTTTAACTTCCCGTTCCCGTTAACTAATACCTTTATAGAAGTTAATATTTTTTGTTCCTTAAGTCACTTTTTTTTCGATCCTGTTCTTATCGTATCTTATCCTGTTCTTATTCCTTTGATAAATTTATTTCCGTTCCTTATCGATATCATTTTTTTTGCAACAATGAACATTTCTATACTATATACAACAAGGATAAAGTATTGAGAATAATTTAGACAAATGTGTAGTCTTTTCCACTATCTAATGTTTCAAGCAGATTAATTGTAACGTTTTACCAGGTACAATCCCTACGAGCAACTGCCCCAGCTTAAACTACGCGTATTGGCATAACCCTATTTACAAAAATACGATTAAATATAATATAGCCATCTGTTAAAACCAAACCACAGGCACAGAACAAATATTTTTACAGCATGCAGCCGGTCTACACGTTCACGAAAGCCTGCAGATGTGCGGTCTGTTTGTCATTTTTACTTCTCTGTTAATTACAGGCGACAGGTAAAATAAAATTGGTAATGGTTGCAACTTGCAGAACTGGACAATATTTTTACTCGTTGTGGAACATCCGCTCCTTCATGCATTCATGGGTGATGATAAATAAAACTGGTGGAAGAGAAGAATGACTGATTGGTTTATTTAGCGTAGGTGTACATGATTATTTTAGGAAAATTAACCCTCCTGCAATTGTACCTACCAATGCGCATGTATAAAGTGTAACAAATGCACGAATAATATTCTTTCAGCTATTGCAATTAATATTCATTGGAATTCTGGGGAAGTGGAAAGGAGGAAAGTGCATATTACATTACAGATAGCTTTATGCAGGACTCACAGGTTTAGTACTAGAGATTGCTTAACACGTTCAATCATTGTCTCATACAAGATACGTATGGTTGTCTTTTTAGCTCGGACTAAAATAAATTGTTTTAAGTTAGATTTGCATTATAGGAGCACGTTTTATTAATACAAGATTGAAAATTCTTGATCTTGTTGATCTGATAAAAATGACTTTAAAGCAAGAGTACTCAATTCTCCCTCATGAAGACAGGGACGACTTCCACCATCACGTTCGGAATGGACAGAGAGCTGTGACAAACCAATATATTTGCATATTCTCAGCCGTGACACTTGGGATTTTTCTCATCTTAGCTGGCGTTGCCACTCTAACAGCAACCATATATTATTCGGATGAAACCTTTGGACAATTCTGGTACAAATCTGTGACAACTGCTCAAACCACACCGTCTGGTGACTCATTTCGGCCTTCTGCTGCTGGATCAAGAAATGAGAATAATACTACACCCATATCGTCTCTGCTCAATCAAAATTCTTCAGATTACATTGGCCGAAACAAAACCTACGAATCAAATTTTTACCATCACCTTCATCACTTAAATAACCGCAGTCACTTGACCCACAGTAATTATTCAATCAGTGAAAGTGATTTGCAAAATTTGAGGAACGGCACAAACAACAGCTCTTTGGAATCTGACGAATTCGAATTTGTCCAGATGGGAGACGGAGATGGTGCAATTGACTTGGATGACTTGAAAGAAAAGTTTGCAGAGACAATGCGGAATATTGAGAAGAGAATGGAAACCATGACTGTAAGATACAAATTGTTGAGATTTCATTAGACTATACGGAAAAATGTGTGTTACCTGAGTTTAAATGAAATATATTTTTTAGGGAATTCGGAGAGCTGAATTTGTGGTACCTATATTCATGCTCATCTGTTTCCTCACATTCTTCAGCCTGATAAGCCTTTGCTGCTGTGTTATGATGAGAAGAAGGGACACTCGAAGAAGAAAGCTGTTTGGGGTAAAGTGAACTTTTATTTTTGACCCACAATAGATTCCTATCTCCTATGCTTAGCAATTAACTTAGCTTAAATTAAATAGTTCACTATATATTTATAAGCTGTAATTTTTAATGACTAATCTAATTCAAAAGTAAGCGATTCTCAACATTTGACCAAATCCTGTTGCATATTTGATTATAGAAACTAATAACCGATCTTCAAACCGGCGATTCCAAAACCGTTCTTCTTAATCATTCGGATTTGGATGACTGACCGGCTCGCAGCAATGTAGACGTGCAAACTTTCTTAAGTATTTTTTTTGTCGTTGGACAATTTTAAATAGGTATAATGTAATAGTAGAAATTATTTATACATACATATTTAAAATATTTTTTAAATTAGAAGTACACATTTAAAAGACTTACTTAAAAGTAATACGTTAGAAAATGTTAGTATACACGTAAGTATTTCAAGATTAAGATATTTTCGAAATATAAATCTCATCCAGCTTTATAGTATTAATAAATAAATATAAATATAACATGAAAATGTGATTAGTCCAGCTTGCAAGATAAACACATGAGTGCACTGGTTATCGTTTACGAAAGAAATTACGTTCAAGTGAAAACTTTTGCCAAATTTAAAATTGTCATGTATATTTTGCATGTTGTTTTACATATTATTTTGCGCATCATTGTCGTTAAGTTTGATGAGGCACATGGAAATAAAGCGATGACCGATGCAATGACAAGAGCAATTAGAAAGTGAACCCTACGCAATTACTGTTTTGGAACAGGGCCACCAGGCACCAGTTCCAGAATTGTCAATTGTAACCATTTATATTCCCACATCTACGTTCTGTTCCTGTTCCTACATACTACATCTACCTACACACATACATGTACATACTGTTCCTGGTCCATCAGCCATCTACAATATTGTACCAACATACTAATGTGATCCATAAACCCATATGCCACGCTCCCTTCCAACCTGTATAGATCTGGAAATCTGCGCAATTGAAGCCATCACGCTGCGAGTGTACTTAGGTTTCACATGGATTACCACTTCTCGCCAAAATGAGGGAGCACGTGTTCATTGAGTGCACAGTGCACGTTTATACTTCATTCAGGGTGAAATGAAATAGGCAAGCATTACGGCATAAGGATTTCATTGAAACCATTTTCTACACATCAAACATCATCTTCGAAAATATACTACAACATATGATCGTTTAGGTAAAACTGTTCTCCACGAATATTTTTTTCTTCATTTTCCCAAGAAACGCACAATTTCAAACTTTATGTTTTGTTTACTCATTTTGGACTAGTACACTAAACTAATGACAATTAAAGGCAATTATCAATTGAACACTATAAGTAAAGCTCTAAAAGTGAAAGTTAATTTGGCGGCTGGAGCAAGTGTTTTTCTTCCTGTTGTTCTTCCTGAAATTAGTCGTTAGTTTTGAAAATTAGTAGTTTTCAATTATATTTATATTTATGTATGTTTGAGATTTCAAATTTGAAAATTAGAAATTAAAACTGTTAATCACTTATAAAAAGGAACTATCAACTCCTAATCAATAGTTTATAAACTACTAACTACTTGTTTAAATTGTGGTGAATGGTGTGATCAAAAGCCTGTGGTCATTCTAAAATTAAGGTATGCATACGACGAGTTAAGAGGATTGATATGATAGTGAGGTAATCAATAAAAAAGACAGATCAAGTATCAACTATTGTGACTTGCAATAAATTGCAACCTTATACATTAAATATACTTTTACAATTTGTGTGACAAATTAATTGCAGTATAGTAAAGTCGAAGGATACCTCTCTTTGAACAAGTAAGAAATTGTTTTTGTATTGCTTGTGGGCTTACAAATTTTTAACGTTAAATTTAGTTTGAACATTCAATGATGTGATATCGAAATGACCTAAGTTAGCGGCAGCGATTTCTTGGACTCACATTTCCGTCGTACGTTTAATTTTTTAAAGGATCATCAAGACTAATCCGTTATCACGAAGGAAAAGTCAAAAAGTTTCGACCCTAGATGCATGTGTTTAATTAATTAAATATTGTGTCCACATGGTACGCTCATGTTGAAAGCGGAACTCTTGCAAATTCAAGCGGAATTCTCAATCTCAATTAGTATCCTCTAAATATCCAAATATCAGTAGCTGAGTATTTTGATCAGCTGTTGGGAGATGTTATAGTGTTATACTTACATCTATAGAAAGAATTAAAATATATAATACGATCACTGTGTTCTATGCTGAAAGGATGTATGAACTTTTGATCTACGTATGAAAAAATATGTCCGCAGTTAAAGCTTTGCTGAAGATTCATTGCGCAGTTTTTTGTGAAGACACGACTCGTCATAGTTGATAGTTAAGTATATATCAGTCGACTGTATAGGTTCACATGACGTATACTTTTTAGAGATAATCAATGAAAGAATTACACACATATTAGACCTTCAGTTGGATTTTTGATATTCCATACATTTATCTTCAAAGAGTTAACCAAACTTGTACCTTTTTAGCGCATAAAAACGTGAAGAAACGAGCGGTCAACGGTTGGCTGAAGAATTATGTGATCTTTGGTTGATGTTGTTGTAAGGTACATATTAGAACAAGTGTGATTGGGATATATATGGAATTTTTCAGTGCCAGAAATTCCAGTAAATTGGCCTAATTCTTGAATAAGGTAGCACATCAACCATGGTATTGAAGGACAAGTGGAGATTAGTCTTTGTCAGTGTCATACTTGGAAGTTTGACCATTTTACATCATGATGACGTTAATTGCAAGGTGTGATTTCAATTGATGATGACTCAAAATATACCAACTTTTGTAAAATTTATGAACCTTTTAAACTGCACTCTACTGGTTTACTTTGTTTTGTTGCTGAAGTGAAGTGGAACAAGCGCATCCATGAGAGTATTTTAACTGAATAAAAGCAGTGCGTGGCGGACTGGCAATTAAACTGACAAGGCTCGAATACATGAAGGAAAAGTTGAAAATAAATAGATTTCATTACGAAATAGAAGGACCCTTCCTTTCATGGACAAGTAAAACACAAGACTTCAATAATATGAATGTATGAAGGAGAGATGTACAGTGTACATACAATTACTACTAACGTGTTGCATTGGTTGATTCATTCACTAAAATCATTTATATGAGTTAATTCATCTGACAAAATCCCTGGCACGACGCACATAATCAGAAATAGTGACTTCCTGAATGTTATCTATTTGAGCATTACGTTCAACACGCTGCTAATTTACTTCGTCTAAAAATATTTCATTTATGGCGCAATCGGTTTAACTGATTTAACACTACCATTCATTTTACTAACGCCATGCCTGTTAATCACTTTGTACGTTTGCCATTCACGTCCTCACTCAATCCAGGATCCAGTTATCTAGTAGACCTCGTAAGAAAAATTCTCGTAAGATGAACGACGATTTTTAAAATATTCCATTCATGAATGAAAGTCTTCGGCCAGGCACCGAATTTCATGACAGGAAAAAAAAGTTGCAGGACCTGCATTCAGTTCGTGGTGTAGTATCCCACCCAAGCTAGAAAAAAACATAAAAATGTGTATATTTGATTTAAAATGCACATGTCGTCATTATCGTTTGTGACACTTTCAATGGTACTAATGGTAAACACGTCTGTTCGTTGGCCTTCTTTAATATGCTACCAAGATTGAAGTTTCTTTAATAATGATGTAATCTAATCATCTGTGGAATCACGGTGGAATTTATACCTATATTGGGTGCGCATCGACTTTGTAAGATCCGGTTCAACTTAATAGAAAGAGACGTTGTTCATTCTGTGTGCGACATCGTAAAATAGTACAAGTCTTTATACAAACTACCCAGAAATGTTTATAATATTAATCCCCAGTCAACAAGTAACCCTTACACGATGCATTTTTCTCTATCAACGATATGACATGATATGACAGAGCAGTGCATTCATAATTTTAACACGATTTTTCGTACAAAACACCCATCCATACATTATTATATGATGGAATGAACTCTACTCACAGTGAAGTGAGTTTAATGCAGTAGCAATGTGAGAATGGTGACAAGACAACTGTGACAATAACAGTGAAATCAGTGTTGAGCTTCATACTAGTTGGAATTCATGAGATGTGCCCCGCGTTCCTATTCCTCAAAATGTGAGTTTGGCCGGTGTATGTATATCCTATATACGGTCAACATTGAACTCATGGATAGGGAGCAAGGAGCAAGCATTGCAGGAAAAATGATAAGATATCATTTAACATCCCTCCCAAGATGAATATATAAACTCAAGAAAATCGAAGCCACAGTCTTTCTTCAAAATTGGACATCTTGACGAGAGCATCACCTATCGCGCTCACTCTCTCAGACTTTTATTATTTTAATTTCAAGCACAAAAGTCAATATCTAAATCTTACAATTTTTACTGCTCCTTTCGGAAAGCCGAGAGAGTTCTTGAAGCATTCAGGAGAGTTTCGTTTTAATCCTACTCACTTCCTGGCAGAAGTAATAATTTTTTTGATAAAAAATGAGCACCTCAGCTCAACTCCATCACAAGCCCTGTAAAAGAAATGGAAAGTCGAGATCTTCGCATTTTGCTACTTACTCCAAATATTATTTATCCAATGTTTGGATCAAGATACTCAATTTTTCTTTTGCATTCAATCTTACCAACGTTTTTAACTTTGGCAGTAGCGTTAGTGTTAAAATATATGTTCCGAACAAAGACTATGTTAGCAGTATGATACTTAAATTGCCCATGGTTTGTAAATACACTGTAATACAAACATGCAGAATGGTGTATGAAAACTCAGTTTGGCTTATGACACTAAGTAGGTGCTTCGTTAACACAAATAATGCATGTAATGTAGAAACATTCGTGCTCATAGACTTATCTGTATTAACTCATTATGAAGTAGTAGAAAAAAGTATTCCATGCATGACTGTAGACTGATGAACAATTTATCTTGTTTTATTTGCATTGTCCTGAAGTGGCGTCGGTGCAGAAGAAATATGCACCAGAGCATGATCACCATCATCATGAGCCAGAGCCAGAACATCGTCAGCAACAGCAGGAGGAGAGACCCACCGCCAAGAAGCAACAAACGCATCAACAGCAACAACAGGGGAGACTCAAAAAATATGTCCGGTCTTTAAAGTGGACTCCGATCCCTGTCGGTGTTGGTTTTGCTCTGTTAGCTTATCAACATTATAGACGTGTCCTTCGGCGCCCAGTGGATCAAAGTAATGTCTCCGGTGTTCAGCTGGCAAAAGAATGGGAGGTCAGTTGTAATAATTGTAGGATTATTGTATTATATGCAAAAGTCACGGAATGAATGATGTGCTTTGTTTTTGATTCTGGTTTATTAAAAGGCTTTCAAGAATGCTCAAGCATGTTTGTTTACTCCATAGTTTATCTTTTTCTACTTTCGTATAAGTTTTTTGTTGACAAAGTTTGTGATGAATCGATCATCAAATTTATCTGTAAACCTTTTTCCAGGTCACTTGCTATCGGATGGTGCCACTGCGAGCTTTTTCCAGGGCGTGGGGTTGGGTTCATAGTTTCGACTTACCGATTTGGGCTCGCGCACCTTTGTACACATGGTATTTAACAAAAGTTTATTTTTTTCTCGTTATAGTAAAACTTGTATAATTTTTAATATCGATTTTGTGAAAGTGAAAGACTAACGTCTCTTATTTCTTGGTATTTAAAGGTATGCTGAGGCTTTCAGTTGTAACATAAAAGAAGCCGAAATTGAGGACCTGCAACATTACCAGAACCTAGGTGAATTTTTCCGTCGTGGACTGAAGTCTGGCGTTCGACCGATTTGCTACAACAGCCAAGTGGTAAGATAAAAATGGCATTTTTTGTACTTCATTTCATTGTTTTTTTAAAAAGCAATTAGCTTTATTTTGCCCTTTCCGCATCGAGCTAAAGAATTCAAATTTGTTATTTAAAGGTATCTCCCGTAGACGGAACAATTCTTCAATGTGGAAAAGTTGAATGTGGTAATGTTGAGCAAGTGAAAGGAGTTTCATATTCACTGCCTACATTCCTTGGACCCCAGACATGGAGTCAAAATAATAATAATTATATGAGTCAACCTGTGGACAAACAGCAGTATTGTTCCAGTGTACTAAAAAACAAAGGTACCTCTTTATTTCACTGCGTCATTTACCTAGCCCCTGGTGATTACCACAGATTCCATTCTCCAGTTCAATGGAGTGTTCAATTTCGTCGACATTTTGCAGGTAATCAAATGAGGCACCCTTTTACTTTATTAACATGGACTTAGAGGTTAAAGTTTTGTCTTACATTTCCGTTCATTATACCAAAAAAAATTTTTGACTATGAAGACCAGGTAACTAATTATTATAATTGCAATTTGAACTGGTTTTGTATATTGAACTTTAGGCTAATAAACTGTGTGATGTATTTTCAGGAATTATCTACTAACTGCTGGTACCTCAAGAAGAACACATATATAGATAAGAAGTTCACTAAACCGGTTTCATTAAACAAGGGAGATAATTTCGGAGAGTTTAACTTAGGCTCCACGATAGTGTTGTTGTTTGAAGCGCCCAATGATTTCGAGTTTACAGGAGAAGCAGGAGCAAAAGTTAATCTGGGTCAAAGCTTATTTAAATCCAATGCATGTTCCTCTCCTCCTCCCAGCCCAACACCAGGAGCAAATCCATCACTTTAGAACAACGTGTATCAGTCACCAAAATCATCGCTCAATTACAACATAATGGCAGTTAAGAAATGGCACCTATCACTTCCAAGAAACTACGGCTACACGTTTACAATTCGCATGTAAACAATCGGCTGTGAATGCTGTGATGACGCTGGTTTTTCTTATCGTGCAGTTGGGAATGTTGGGATGCAGGAATATATTTGAAAGAAAATATCTGCATATCGGGCGCTCATGTTTTGCTTGTTTGACTGATATCTCAAGGCTGATGTATGACTGATAGTCGTAAAATAACTATAGTCTTAGTGAAGAATATTTGTATATATTATATCTTATTATAGTACACGATGGAATATATATTTATTCATTTAATAAACTTTATTACTAAGCAAGCTGTACACGAACACAATTCAAAAATGGTGATACACTACATAATAAAGCAGGAATCATATAGCAGTTTATATATCTGACAATGTAAATATACACCGGCTGGAACTAGACAAATGCCACTTGCAGCTAGCTCGGCTTTTTCCTTTCGTTTTGGGTCCCAAGATGTTCCTTGTCAACTTCCGTTATATCAATGCTTTTGGTTTTCATAGCACTCTGCAAAAGGCAGAAATAATTTTCCATTATGTAATTTCCATTATGTAACACTACAAACACTTCTGTAGGTTGTTGGTGCATACACATTTCTTTTCCATGACACATTTCTTGTCACTTTAAAATAGTCCATTTACTCTGTACCCTAACCTAATATTTATATCACACTGACTGAATATTATTCATATGAACGTTAAAATTGAAAATAGTTTCATAACACGAACAGAACGCGAATCTAATCACGGATCAAAATATTTAGACTTGTAGTAACGGAAAACAGGGTTCTATGATCTAAGTTAATTCTGCATTACTATAGCAATTTTTCATACAATATATTATTGCATGCGTATGTCTGTGTGTGTATCGGCAGTGGACTCCTTTTTAAAATTAACCTTTGGAATACAATTACCCACTTTTTTGGTATTTTAATCTGTTCGAAAATTTTGACAGGGGAGGTTGACATGAACATCAGAGACCAGTTATCAATGCCAATGATTTGTTATTGTTATTGGTCTATTTGTCCTAGATTACAAAATGTGGGGTCTTCATGTAAATCGGAGACCAGTTACCAAGACTGGTCTTTGTCACTGGTCCACTTAAAAATATGGAGGCACATTTTTTCTGGGACCAGTGACCAAGACTGTTCATTGTTCACTGTTGGTCATTGTTCAGTGGTACATCCTTGCGATCTACATAGAAACCGGCATTTTTAGCTAGCTTAACCAGCCAACAGCTCTTTTAAAATTTGTTTTGCGATTAGCGCGCAACCGGCTTTCTAGTTCCTAAATAAGAAACAGGATTTGGTGTGACGTAAATTTGTAACCATACCTTTACACATCCAGTGTACATTTGCAGTAACGTATCGCATTTTGATAGATTCCGGTCGCCCTTTAAAAACTTCTCCGAGAACCAAGCATTAAAGCAGTCATCATACGCTTTCTTCAACTCATTGCACTCTTCTGCAATACTATTCATGAACTGAAAAAGTACCGACAATAGAAATCCTTAAAATCACAGCACATCATATATATATATACGCATTCATAATGCATTGATTTTATGAAGTGATTCTCATTATTTCTGATTCAAGTGAAATCTTACCTACTCTGATCTACTTCTGATCTAATCTAATCACAAGAGCTACCAAACAAGCATAGATAAATAAACTGGCAAAAACAATTAAAATAAATATCTTTCCCAGCTTACCTGTGGGGTAGTCTCGAAATTATTGCTAGAAGGGTTTTGGGATTCTTCCATGTTCGAATAATTTTACGGTTTGACTAAAACGGTTATTTGTGTTTGTGATTTGAGATCATAAACTGTTGACTATACCTTATTAACTACAACAAATGCTTGTAACTCTATTCTATGAAAATTTAAAGTGATTGTCGAATTTTAATACTTGATATTGATTTATGGTTTTAATTGGTCTGATGATTGACAATTTGCAAGGATTGACTTGAATAAGTATCACGGCTCAGAAAAAATATTACAGATTACTGCGTTATATTTCAGTAGCTAAACTTTTCTTGTCATCCTCAAAAATGCTAAAAGTTTCACGAATAATTATTAACAATTTGTCACCTGCATTGAACCGTGCCCACGCATGAGTTGTAAGTTATCGATCTGATCGTAGGGCAAACATTGCAAATAACACAAGTCTTGGCGACGACCAACTTTCTCGCGGGTTTAAATAATGAATTGTTTATATCTCACTTGTCCCCATATCCAACGTGATTGCGAGAATGTTTTTTCCAAACCTGCAAAATCTTGCGAAATATAATTTTAGATTTTAGATAATTAAATATTCATGCCATATGTTTGATCTTTCCAGAAGCTTTCGTACAAAACGAGTGAAGTTTGTAATAACCCAAATTTTCATGGAATGAGCGATTTTGTCACAGTTTGACAGTATTTTTTTTGAACACCTTTCGTTTTTGGACGCAATGATTTATTAGTTCAAAGAAATTAGCCGCTAACGACAAGTTATATAATGCATTATTACCGTTTATTTTATTGTATTACGGTTCGCGTGCGTGTCTATAGATGTCATATTCTTCTTCAATAACGTATATCTGTAGTGTGTACATTTTCATCTCATGCTTGGCTTAAATTCAAACAGGTTCAAAACAGTGGTTTTAACGTAAACGACGAGTTTGCGTAGGAAAGAACGTGTGTCTCCACGAAATTTACAAATTGTAATTTGTAACCTTAATTGTGATAAATTACTAGTAACATGATTATATTTCGTCAAGCTACTTGTCTTTATATAGTTCTTAAATTTGATAATAACTTAACTAATGATACGGTCGCAAAATATTTCATTGACGATATTATCATGAGACACTCAAAAGGGTATATGATAATAAGGGAATGGCAGATAACCGAAGCAAAACATGATTAATGACTGTGAATCATCAATTCGCAGAAAAATGGACAGATTTTCCTCCGGAACTACTAATTGATGATGTTTGTCTATGCGTAGAACTGAAGGATGATGAAGTTGGCGTGACAGGTGTACTACTCGAAAGTGTAGACGGCGACGAAAAACTTTGTAAGGGCTGGCGCTGCGAATGAGATTGCGATGATGAATGAGCTTGGTTGGCTTGCATCTCCGCTTTCACTGTGGCACGCTGCTGCATTTGCAGAGCGTACAAGCACTCTTGGAGGTTTCCTAAGGTTGTTTGAGTTGTGGCTTTTAGTATTAACAGATCCGGATCTGTGCTTTTGGTTCCAGGTCCTGTATGAATCAAGGAAAAATTATTAACACTTGAAACAAAATCACAACACAATATAAAAAGTAGCACTAGCAAGAGTTTTTACCCGAAATAGGAAAGCGGTCAATTGCAATACCAACTTCTTGACAACATACTTCTGCCTTCTGCAGCCATTCTTGAACCTGAGCAAAAGCGTCTAAAATTGATAAATTTGTAGGAACCATCCTTGTAGAAGATGATCCGTGTTCTCTTGAAACAAGTGGACTGTTTGTCTAGAGAATCCAATATATTATGTTTTACTCACTATCCAATTACAATAGACTGGCCAATTTTATTCACATATTTTTAAATAAAATCTTACTTGTGCTAAGGCGGTGGAATGTCGCTCTGATACAATTCTGAGTCTAGTAATCCAGAGCTGTCTTTCCTTTGCGTCGGCAGCACGCAACTTATAAACGTCTCCAGATGCAGAGTTGACAACAAATGTATGCGAGTCTTCCTCACTAGGAGAGATAACAGCACCAGCCAAATGCAAGGCACCTCTAGGTCGGTTTGTTTGTAGCTTGTCACTGTCCGACTGTAAACATTACAACAAAAATATCCCGTCGTATACTCTTACATTCTTTTCGCCAATTGATACAATTTTACAATTAGGAATATTAAGAGAAGCTTGACTATCAATGTGACAATGGAAAGAGAAACTTTTCCACTTACCACATAGTATTCAAACGTTCCTTTGTCAGGATTTAGTACAAACCATCTGTACTGCCATCCTTTCATCACATTTGTGTATTTACAAAGCTGCCCTTCACAGGGCTGGCACAACTTTAGGTTTCCACCGCCAGGCTGCATATTTCTTAATAATTATATGCTTGCTTCGACTTACTAACTTAACTTGTTTAATGTGAGCCACTTTTGTTTCTGAATTTTTTTCATTGAAAGTTATAAATTATCTGGAGGGTGGTCTTGTTTAAATTTCAAACAACAGAGTAGTAATAACATTCAATGCTTAACAATCTACCAACAATTGACGATGCATTTGTGAACCTCTTAATTTGTTTTAGTTGAGTATACAACAACGATAATAGTTTAATTAGCCCTTCCAGCTTCCTAATACAGCTTTACAGCTGCACTTGTGTCATACCATAGTGCTAATTATGTTTCCTAAATTTTAAGTCAGCAGTACTCCATATTTAAACAACAAAGTCAATTAGTCTTACCATGATGATATACAATACTTTTCTAAATAGTAAGTTTTACTTTCATTTTGACAAATTTATGCATTAAACTGTATTTAACAAACTGGTCTGAATGAATCTTTTCTCTCTCTCTCTTGAGTACAAGTAATTATTGAATTTCCAACAATATTATTCACAACAACTTTTTTAAAAGTGTAATATATAATGAATATCTATAACTATATACAATGTATATACCTATATTATGCACTAAATTTTCTTCATATCACAAATCAGGTGACTGATGCGGTGTTTATAATGAAAAATTACGAAAATAACAAAAAAACAAAAAAACAAAAACAAAAACTCAGATGGGTTTCAAACTAAACCAAAAAATTTATTATTAATCAACTCCTCAACTTCATCCTTTTAGCTGACTTTTTCCTTAGCTGAGCCTACCTTCAACTTTTATTGTTAACAATTTATACAATCTAATTCCGGAGAAATTTCCTCTTTGCTTCCTTCATCTCCGAAAAATGCCATAGTTGTTAAGGCGACGATTTTTGTAATACAAAAACCTCTACAACTTGTATTAATTTTTTTCCACCCAAAGGAAGAAAAAAATTGTAAATTTGTCACTTTGTCGGATGCACCAAAATTATACAAAGCATCCGCAAACAGCAGCAGGCCGTCATATAAGATTTTCTCTCTTATTTTGAGGTAGTCCACTCAGAGGAAAACACGGTAGAAGGAAATGGAGAACGCAGAGAAAGGAATATGATCACGTAACATGAAGCAAAGCAAAACACAGGGATGAAATGAGAGATCGCATCCTATGGAAAAAAGTGGAGGAAAGAGTGAGAGAGAGAAGTATTTTTTTTATTACAACAGTTGTCGTGAAAGGCACTATCTACACACACCACAATATGTACAAAACTAGAAATGAAATCACTGTCTAACTGTGTTGTGTATCTATGTGTGTATGTGTGTCTGTCTGGCCTTTATAGTTTTACGGTTGCTATTTGCCTCTCCGTTTCTGCTCTTTCTGTCTCTCTCCCTTTTGGTTAAAATATACAGAGCAATTCTCTCCCATTTAGTAAGAAAACCCAGGGCTCAGTCAGGGCCAGGACATTCTGGAATAAGTCCAATGCTGACGAATACGGAGAATGTGAGATACGGAGCAGACATTCAGCAATACAATACAACCATTTGTTAGTTTGTAGAGTGGTGCCTATATTGAAGCTCTCACATTCAGCATGATTTCTCAGCTGCACATATAACGATGAAGGAATTGTATTATGGAAAACCAAGTCCAGCTCTTTTACAACATTAAGTTTCGCTGCGTGATGTTGGGGTTTTTGGAATAAGACTTTGAGGTAAAAGGGGAAACGAATGGGAAGCTAACTGACGAGAATTGCTGGAAGCATATAGTAGAGTTGTCTGGAGTGTTGGAGGGATTAGGATACTGAACTTGGGGTTCTGCAGGAAAAAAGTTTGCACATAAGTATATGGACAGGACATTGTGTGTGTGAGTGGATGTGGAAAGCGTTGTCAAGCAAGAATGCATGCTGGATAATGTTGGATGACATGTACTCTGTGGATGGAGATATGCATTTGGCTGAATGTATTCATGTGATTAGTTTGGAAGGGATTTTGCATGCTGCGTTCTCATTACTCCTTTCAATCGTATTAGCAAAGATAGTTATGAAATGATGCATTTTTGTTTACGATTACGAGTATGAATGGTAATTGTATGAGCATTCATTGAGGTAATTGACTCTTCGCTGGGGATTCGCTGATGTTATTTACTTTAGAATAAAGACAAGTGAGTTGGGGTGAGTGGTAATTGCATGTTTAAATATATGTGACAGATGGTCAAAATGAGGATATTTTCAACATCATTTGCTTTCCAAGAGCTGAAATATTTGGGTTAGGTAGGCACACAGGATTGGGCTATTTTTTCTCAAATAAAGCATCATAATAGATTAGTCCATGAGCTGGAAAGAGATGACAGCTTTTTTTCGTAACCTTACTGCTCAAATAATTTGGAATGTATAAGGATGAGGAAACAGGTATACAACAAAGTAGATCTTGGAAAAAGGTATTATTGAGAATGTATTTATGGCGCAGCCAGAAGCCAGTAATCAGTAAAAATGCATGAAACAGTAATCACAGCAATGGGAACTTTTGTGTTGATTATAAATTTATTCAACAACATCCAACAACAGTATACAATGGTATCAAAACCGGATCATTCTTCACATCTAATAATCTACTGGTATTTACGTGATTGTTTAACACGGAAAGCGTTATTTAATTCAAAACTTTATTCGATTACAACTAAGTGTAATCTACATGCCATGTTACTTTACCAGGTTTATTTTCAATTCTACATGCTCGGTGTTACAAAGAGTAAATCAATTACATACATGTCAAATCGCGTCCCTTTTCATTTAAGACAAATCATTCGATTGTTGATTCGTGATCTTGCACGATATTTATATATGACAACAATCAACGTAAAATATGTTTTCTGACTACATACTTGACTAACTGCTTAGGTTTTAACTTTTAAGAGTTGGACTAGATTACAACTGGAATGAGTGGAAATGATTAATGTGCGGGCTATAAAGTTGTGTTTAACATTTGGCAACTCATAATATATCAATTCTTACATTAATCAGTATCGCATACTATTTATTATACTCCCAACGCTTGCTTATGTGTGTATTTTAAAGTACCGAAATCGTCGTTATTGATGATCGCAGCTTTAATGGAAATCATTGCTCTCCTGAATCCCTCAAATTGTTTAATTATTGGAATTTTTTATATTCCTGTTTAACTACTGCCGTATTACGTCAATTATGCCCTACAAAATATTTTCACTGGTAGATTTGATATGCTCTTCAATTAATACAATTTAGTGGTAGCTAAGATACTTCATGTTTTCATTTTAACACAGTTGAAGAAAATATACTACATTAAATATTAAAAGCTTGACTTCAATTCAGCTAACATCGTAGTTGATGAAAATAGTAAAATAATTCTATCTTGAAGAATTAATTAATTAAATTAATTTAGATTCAGTGACTTTTGTCTCAAATAATGATTTGTATACTTAAAATATAGCAAATGAAATAATTAATACCAAATTCCAAAGTCCTCTAATATTGCATTTACATCGATCCTTAATAGTACTTTTTGCTAATTCAAACTCGCTTCTTTTCAGTTGAAACAAAATTATATGGTTCTTTTGTAGCCACGTTTTGGTTACCCACATAGCTCGTCAAAATTCTATGAAACAAACTCACGACGATGAACCGTTTTCGTCTTCCTCAAAGTAAAAATTGATTTGTACTGTGTTAGCTCCTCCCCTGCGTTTGTATCTCCAAAAATGTAACACCAGGCGAGATCTCGAGTTAAATTTAAGGGAAAAAGAGAACGGAAATGTACATGGAACTTATTACAGCAAGAACAATGAGAAGATTTATTCGTTGAAAAATGACTGAAAAGAAGGACGTTCCTTTTCGAGACGCATGTACTCTTATTTCATAAAGTGATAATGCTGCATGAAGAATATCCGTTGACATCAAAGTGACATCTCGTAAAACCTAAGAATGTCAGAAGAATACGAGCAAGGTATTACTTTACGTGAAAACTAAGTGGTAACCTTTGAAGAAGAAAGAAAAATGATTACCTGATGCAATTGTCCTTGACCTTGAACAACAGTAAAAATAAATTGATCCCATCCACTGCAGAAGCTGTGGAAGACAGCTATGCTGCACACAACCAACATCGGAATTGGCTCAATAGGACACCTTAAATCTAGGAAGTTCAGCACCATAATGGAAGAGATCAACTCGGTAACAGTGAAAAAAACTTGGTGATACCACATTTGGTAAAAGTCATCATTCCAATAGTTAAAGTGACCCCACCAAGCATAATAATGTGAATGTAACGAGCTCAAAAACAATACTCCCATTGTCCATCGCAATTTCTTGTTCAACAAGAGAGAAAAAAGGCGCTTGAAAGCTTCATACAGGAATAGCACCCCGATCACCGTAATTATCCACATTTTCAATGTATTCCCGTCACTATTGAAATACACATGCTTGTAGCCAGCGATTCCAGTTTCATATGGACCTTTTTAAAAAAAAATATGCGAAAAAATCAATTAGATTCCGCGTATATTGTTTTACGTACGGGTTACGTAAACCCATCCCGCTGGTAAGGAAGGAGTGTTGGGAAATCTTAGTTAAATATATGTACCGGGTGGGAAGATTTTTTATACATGGTATACATGGGGCAGGAGCAGAGGCGGAGAAATCTTTTTGGTCTGGGGGGGACACTAAAAATCATAACCAAAACCGCGACATAACCAAAACCGCTCGCACCTTCGGTGCTCGCGACTTGTTAAGTTATTGATATTTTAATCGCTCGTAACTAGTAAGTGAGCAAGAATAGTACCTTAATTG
>JAHZNA010004741.1:0-14900 GCA_027743935.1 Sinodicranocentrus sp. ZH6 | reverse complement strand
TTTTCCTCACACTAAAGTGCACCTGAGTGCAAATTTTCAGCCAAATAGCAGTCCCTCGGTCGTTCGCGATGTGGCTTGGGCAACTCTGCTTACAACCCTCGTCAGTAGTTTAGAGGAAAAGGTACGGTTATCATATATAGACTTCAATCGATATTTCCTTTCTCATAGAATGAAGCTTTGGGAAAAGCTATCTGCATGGAGTCATTCCTCCAGAAAAAAAGTATATCGGAACGGGGCTTGCAAGTATCCTGGAGTGGAGCCTTACAGTCTCCTTCTAGAATTACCACAGCCTCGGGCAATGCACTATTACAGTGTTTAACTTATTTTTCCAAGCTATTAAGATGTGCAAACGGAAAAGGGGATGGGGACGAGTGGAATATGCTTTTAGATGGAATGTGGTCTGTGTTTTATAGCCAAATGTACAAAAATGATGGGAATGAATCCTTAAAAAACTCCATATTTCTTTTTACCATTCTAGTCTGCCTGATGTTTTGAAGTGAAAAACAATCCGTTTCTCTTATTTTGACAGAAGTAAAGGGTTACGTTTACGTAACAGCTACTTTTCTCGAGGACTACATTTTTATCATTACTTCTGATGATGTCAGTTTTAGAGAGTCACCGCAAAATAAAAAGGAGAATCTTACTTGACTTAGCCAACGTGTATGTTTGCTTACTTTATCTTCATTTTTATGTCTACAAAACATTGGGAGAAGATGGGATTGAGAGAAGTTCTATTGAATGGATTTTTCTCTTTTTTGCTACTTTGTCGTTGTTTCAGGAAAAAATGATAAATATTTTTCTTTCAGAATTCTTGTACTCTGTCGAAAACGCATGATTTGCCTGCTGGCTTGGGTTTTGTTTTGTTATCATTTTTTCTTCCCACTCGAACTCGCATTCCCCGCCCCTACTAAAAACGGGTTTTTGCTTGTTTTTGCTGCTAAATATACAATGGGCTTTTGTGATCCCAGAAAATCACATGCCAGCTTTTATACATTGAAACATTCGGAAAGCCGTGAGTGTTTGTGGACGAATGAGAGGAAACGTTTGTACGAATGTTTTTGTAGATTTAGAAAGCTTGTATCTGTTGAGCAAACATAAATTATGAAATCGCTCATTTTTCGGGAAAAGTAATGGAATGTGCTCTTTTGCACGAGATGTTATGGTGGGCTTGAGGCTGCATAAGATGTGTAAGGTAGATTCCAGAAAATCCTTGAATTGCAGGCATTGCAATGTAGTCACAATGGACCAACAAAGTCCACTTTATGCCAAACCTTCCAACACACAATTTCTATCGGAGAATGTCACAGGGAAAGAGACAGCATGAAATTTGCATTTCGTTCAATCGTTATCTGTCTCTGGTGGCTTTTTTCCACTTGTTTATGTAATCCCTTCAGTGTTTGTGTTTCGTTTTACTCTGAAGTTGAGTCATAATATGGAGGGCGTGCATGGCTCAGCAAACAATTCAAGCAGATGGAATTCTTTCCCACGACTTGGTTTAGAATAAAGGCGATTTAGAACTGTATAAAAGTACATACAAGGTCATGACTACGTCTGATCTAATGTTTTATGCACACGGTGGTCATAAGTGATTTGAATGGAATAGAATTCAGCGCAGTCACATGACTCTAATGATACTGGTATGGTATGTTTGGGTGGAATTAGAATAGGAAAGTTACGGGCATCCAAAGGAGAAAAACTTTCCCGTATTTTGTGACCTACTTTTGAAACAAATTCTAAATCTGCTTTACTTTTTCGGACACTTTTCAGTATCCCATGAAATAAAAATCACTATTCTTATTGTGTATTGCATTGCTTCTTATAAAAAAACTTTCCTTTTACGAACAAGCAAAGTCTTATGAACAAATACCAGCCCGTATCTAACTAAGTTTAAGTTTTTGGAGACCAAGACACGTGAATATTGTTTCAGGCTTTGCATAATTTGGGGCTTCAACTCACTTTCCCCAATATTTTTTTAAAGAAAATTTGAGCAGAATGTAGAAGAATGCTGTGCTGGTTTTGACAACTGACAGGTATTTATTGATGTTCAACTACCAAATTAACGTGTTTCCGGGAAAACCAACACGTCAACTTTACTTTCACCAGTAGTTTACTTCATACAAGAAGTTACTTTACTTCTATTTTTTAGACTGAAGGAAGGCTATATGAACAAAAAGGTTTTTGAGACTTTGCAGTCCTCACTTTGCAAAAGTTTATCTGACAAGAAAAGTCTCGTCAATTACTTTGCAGCAGTTGCGGCACAAAAGAGAACGCCATACAATACAAGTAAACTCCCTAAATGTGGTATAGAAATGGTCTAAAAATGGAATTCTGTGAAATCGCATATTTCCCTATGGACAAGTTAATACGTCAATAGAAAACTGGGATGCTCATTGTGAGTTATTTGAACAGTTAAGGTTAAATTGAAATATACTCGTAATTAGATTTTCGTGTCCCTACAGAGTACAGAGCAATAGAAATCGCCATAGGCTTTTTCTGTTTGATAATCAGGCTTAAACTAGTTGCTTCAGAGTTGAACACAACAAAATCTACACAAATCCTGCTGAAAAAGCACAATCCACAAAATGTCGAAGAGTTTCTTTCAATTAACATTTATTTATAACATACATGGTATGCTAACCCCTCTCCAATCTCTACTGAGTTATTGAGTTATGAAAAAGAAATGGATTTTATTGGATTTTAACTCGGCTCACTTTGACAAAACACACTTTTACTTTTACCAACTGCCTACAGTGCCTGTGCGCTTTTGGTCATATTACGTTCATTTATAATCACTATCACTAAAGGATGGTTAAACTACACTTATTGAAACTAACATACGACATGGTCCATTCCAATATAATATTCTGAAATAATTATACATATCAATAATTAATAATAAAATTACTTAACACACTATTATATAAAAATTTATTTGGTAAATATTTACACTCAAACTATAATAATATGCAGCATGCATCTTTCATTTAAGTCTTCTTTCTGTGAATAAAGTAAATTCTTTGTATCACAACTTCATTTTTCCCTGTAGATCATTAATTTACAATATAACATTGAATGAATTTCTACAACTTAAAATTAGACCCACGCTCAACGTTTAATTTTGTGGTGATATAGGTGACAGGTACAACACAGCATTTTGGTACAGTAAGTGGCAACACAGCATTTTGTACATTCACATAAAAGTAATGCACTACTGTGTACTAAAAATCCCGACTTACAAATAAAAATATTATCGTTTTAGTAAAAGTTAATTAACAGACTTACCGTTAAGTTTTGGAAAGTTATTTTCTTTTTTTGTTAATATAACAGCGTTGCTTTGATGTGCTCTGATGAATTTCGGGTAACGCAATGAATTAACATTTGACATCACCCATCGTTCAATAACGATAAACTTTATCTAGAAATTAATTAACTACCTATTAGTACCTACCAAACGACTACAGATTCAGATCATTACAGAACACAGAGTCATTGCAACTTACAAAATTACAGAGAGAGAGAGAGTCACTTTCACTTTAAAATATTTTAACCTCCCTATTTCTAAATCGAATGTAAACTCATAAATCAACTTCAGTCACGCAATAAATTCTTTTAACAAACCAACTGAATAAATTGTTCTTAATTTGTGAATTTCAAAGATAACTACAATTTTCCATTCCAATTGTAACCATCCTATAAGTTGATAAATTCATTGAAATAAGACGATTGAGCCGTATTTTTATTGTATCAATTTGAATACACAAATGTTTGTGTGTCATGGCACATGGCACGTTGTTTACACGGGAAATTGACGTACAAAAAAAGTAAGCTGAAGTCAATTCTGAGACCATTAATAACCTTATAACCCCTGCTCGGATGTACAAAAAGGAGAATAACTATATATGTCATATTTAGTGATTGTGATAACTTATCACACTAAATATAAATGTATCAAATAATATACCAGAGATTTGCTTCATATGTCCCATGAATTTTACACATGGATGGCATTTGACATATTTACTACTATGATATTTATAAACAAATATATAAATAGCAGGTGTATTTTAAGCATATTTCCATTTTTTATAAAATTAAGTCAAACGTATACACTGACTCCATATAGATAGATGTCAAGGTGGGGCTTTCTGGTAGATACTATAGGTTTTAAATCTATGATACATCGTCATCATATTATGGTAGTGATTGGTATTTATAATTTATAATGTCGAAAAAAATACTTCTGATACTAATAATTTCAACCTTGGTTCTGTGATACATAATATTTTCAATAAAAGAGATATTTTGAAGTAGAGACAAAAAACTCCATTTTTCCTGTCATGTTAGTTTACAATTCATCAAAGATTTACATAAATCTGTCAAAACAATCATTCACTAAATATATACGAGTTATACGACAATAATTCTCAGAAATCATGAATTAAGTATACTTGTTAGACAGCTCAGCCATGTACAACATCCTCGTGTATTAAAGTACTCCACATATAAATGTTCCTATAATAAACATAAACATATTCAATTATAATACCTTATTAATACAGTAAAGAATTACCTCGATTCGTTTTGTATTTTGATCTTTAAACACAGTCGTACTTAATAAAATAAACTAACCTAAAACTGGTATGTTTGTTGTTAATAATATTTTCAATCGATGCATATTACAATATCATGTTTAATCAAGTAACCAATATTTTTAATACAATTCGTTGTTATTATTCCTCTGAAAAGGAATTTGAGGAAGTGGTTTTCTTCTCGGTGGTAGCATCGGCTCGACAGAAGAAGTCGGACATTCCTCGTCACACATGCTGCCAATTCCAGATTCGAGATTCAGATAGGTGACCTGCGTAGTTTTCTCAATAATATCTTCTAAAATGAGACGAACGGAAGTAAAATCCGGTCTATCACATGGCTCGTCTTCCCAACATGTACTCATCAGTTCGTAAACGTCTTCCGGACAATCTTCAGGTGGAGGCATTCGGTAACCATTTTTGAGAAGTTCAAACATTTTCGTATTACAAACGCCAGGATACGGGTTGCCACCATATGTGAAAATTTCCCATAGGAGAATTCCATACGACCACCTTGAAGATCCAGAAATAAATTAAACTGATTGTCAACAACAATAAAACGCATTTCATACTCCTTCCATTACATCTTACATCCATGTAGATATTTTGCGCACATTTTTGCTACAAAAATAGGTCAAACTGTGTAGGTCTAGTGGATTCATGTTAAGAATAGAAGCAGTAAAAGTAAAGAATACTTTCAACAGTAAAAAATAGATTAAAAAAATATGACAAAAAACTTGATTTCTTCAAGGAAATAATCATCCTTAAACATGAGCATTATGAGATCTCTATATATAATATCAAATTACGATTTCTCAAAGTAGATTTATCCTTTAAGCTATAGGTATAACTTCAGCCTGCGACTTCCATACAATGGCATATTCAATTTAGGTCGTATATTCTGTTATAGATACATATTTTTGAGCAATCTTATGTTAAGGGTAATTGGATGGAAGACTTGCTAGTTGATAAAATGAAGATGAGTGAGTATCTAATCAGCAAATAAAGTGTAGGTGTATCAAAAGGATTCGCGTGCCTCGTTGACATGAAGTTGTGTAATCATCTTGTTTACTCTGCTATCTCTTTTATACGAAGTCGAATGAGCATTTTGCAAAACTTCATACGTAACTTTTATAATGATAAAAATGAATTCATGCAAAAGGATGAATGGAAGAACATCAAACAACAATTAATTCCATACAGGATTTAAAATATTTTTTGAAAAAGCTTACACATCCGATTTTATCGTATATAATTCTTTTAGTATGCATTCAATCGGCAGCCATTTGATAGGAACGTCGCCAGAAGAGTTCTTTTTGTACCAATTATTTTCAACGATCTTGTTGGTAGAAAGGTACTCCTGAGAAGCACAAAAGAAAGTATTTTTATACACCCATGTAAACAGCCTTGAAACTTGAAACACTACTAAGTGACGCTAATGTAATAATAAATCGTTTGAATACAACTTTGTTGCATAAAACATCGAATAGTAAGCTATAATTACTAATTACAAACTGCGAACTATTAAAGAGCAAAAAAACTTACCATCCCACATGCAATTTGTCTCGAGTACGATAGTAAATCCACTATTGTCACTGCTTCATCTCTCATGAAATAAGCTTCGTTTTGTACAATGCTCACTTGAACTTTGTTTGCTACAAAAGAACATTGAAAACTGTTATTTTCCTGTGAATATGCTCAGGAGGTACAAAGGTAATTTTTGGGTGAAATTTGAGGTATGTGAATTTGCCGAATCCGATTAGATGTTTATATTTTCCCTTTTTTAAACTTATTATTCAAATACTCATCACCGTATTTTATTCTCCTCCTGTTATGCTAGAAAGTATTTTCTGAATATCAACTGCTCAAAGCGTTCTATTTTTATACAATTCTTTTCTTCCATTCATATTCAGATCAAAGCGTAAAGTTTTATGTGTTAAATACATTTTTAAAATAAGCTTACTATCGAAACATCAAAAACCCCGTCACAAACGCAGCGATGTAACGGTTGAGGTCGCGCACACGTGACGCGCAAACTAACTATTCTAACGTGAAATGTGATCACTTTTAGGGGTCTCATTAGTACACAAACCGTGATTTGAGTGTGATATTCTGAGTAAAGCAATGCTATTTCCGTAATTATCTAAGAAATATGGTGTTCATAAAGGTAGGAAGGACCTAGTCTGCAAAATATTTTAACAAGCATAAAAGTTTCTTGGAAGCCCCTTTTTAGTAGACAGGTATTTATTTATGAGATCTTTTCTTCAATAGAAGAGGAATGACAGCAGTCATGCAATCACTTCCTGTTCACTTCGGGTTTTCACTTTTTCACTTACTACACCATTTGGTTTGAAATACGTTACATAAATAAGAATGTGTAGAAACTTTTTCTGCATAAATTAGCTTCTGGTTTCGTTTTAAATTGCAAACCTTTTGCATTAAAAAGCGACGGACAGCTTCTAAGGGTTCTAAAGTAGTGTTTAAAGTAGTTTTGCTGGAAAATAGTGCTTGGCAGATATCAGTTTGACGGATTAACGCAAGATATCATTTCCATATTCTCATTAAATGTCTTTTTACAACTCACCGATACCGAAGCAGTAAGGTTTTCATTGTCCAATCACACTAAGGTAATACCCCAATTTTAAAATGTTTGCATTCGATTCGATTTATGCGTGCAGATCCCTCACAATTATTACCATTTTCTGTTAAAAATCTTTCTTTCAAAAGTAGAATCACCGTTGAACTTACATTGTCGATAGAAATGCTAACTATAAGAATGTGTATCGTTCATACGATTGGGTAATTGTCAATCAAACTCAGAATATCATTTTGAACACCATCAAACCAAATTGCAAAATGCATATCGTACGTCATTTTAAAGTAAATATCCTAGTCCTGCTGTCAAATATTTAATGCAGTTTCATGTCCTACCTAAATACAATGAGGATTCTATATGATATAATATTAGCCATACAAAAATCTGCCATCATTTGCATAAAGCATCTTACCAGAATTGACATGGACGAGCGAAGAGCCGGAGTTAACCATTGAATCTGTTGAGTCGTTCCTGCCAAAGCCAGGCAACTGGGCAACCTGTGTAATGAACAAAACTATATTATCAGAGGTCAATGTTTTCAATTCAACAGACGTAAAAAGAATCAACTCTTTTTCCAAATATGTTTTAAGCATCACGCTTTTCTATGTTGTCTCAACAGCAATGAGATAAGATGAAAAGACCTCTGCCCTCCACAGTCTCAGTCGTGCAATATAGAAGTCGCAAAGCTCACCACGAGAAAGCGTTCAAGTAACAACAGTGAGCTTGGATATTTCTTGATAAAAATATACCTATCTGTTGGCAAATACGGCGACGGCGAGTAAATAAAGTTGATGTAACTTCGACGATACAACTTTGATGATAAATATCGTTTACATGTTTTGAGTAAAGTGTTAACTTCTTTATATCACCACTAACTGTCTACGGGATTTTCTCATTTTTCAATTCAATAATAGGAAACAAGTTCGCTTTTCGGATATTCCGAATTAGTCACCAAAAAGGGTAACTGCGTGTGTGGCAACGTTGTACATTTCCATATTTAGACATTTAGCATGCTTAGAATATTAAACTAACGTTTCGCAAAAATGTCCGCAAATCTCCACCATCACAGTACTCAACCACAAGCAGTGGAACTTCTTGCTTCACGATTCCTACTAGGCCTACAACGTGAATGTTTGGGGGGTCGAGGTTCTTCAGGATTTCGAACTCTTCCAAAAACTTTTCCACTTCTTTTTCGTTAACGCCATCTGAAATAGCATAGGGAATCATTATTAATCAATCAATGAATCAAAACAAGATAAGAAGTCAGGTTATGCAAAAGTGGTAAATTTTAGATAACATCTTATAATGCCCCGTTTTCTTGTCTACGACGGTTTCATAATACGTGTATAGTATAGCAATGCGTACGTGACTCATCACATCATAGTTCAGACAGAATACATGGCTAATGTACATATTTATAACTCATGGTATATGGTAATATGGTGTTTATAAATGTAATCAGCATTACATAAGTGGATTCACACCACGCAATTAAGACGGCGCTTCAGCCTTGCATAATTGAGAATACTAGATTATTAATTGCATTTCCCTATAACAGACGTCAGATAAGGTTTCACTATAACTTAAGTAAGAGTGAATGAAAGATGAGACTAGACAAGCTTAGCCGAGTTATGATATAAAGTCTGTACCCAATTGGACTACACTCCTTCTTTTTCATCCATCATCATTTAGTTGGTAGATGATTTTTAAGTAATAAGGCGGATGGGACGAATTCAACAAAAAAGTCCAGTACTAAATAATTCATGTCTCTGATGTTTGGAAAAGAACACATTTCATTCAGTATAGTTAAACACTTCTAGGTAATGTCAAAAATGGATTATTCGAAACCAAATGGGATTTAGTTTTCATTTAAAATTGTTGTTTAATAAAAATCCTTACTCAACCCATAGTTTCAGGGAAAATCCTTCTGCATGAACTCACAAACAATTCAGAGGAAAGGTGGAGCTTGAATTCTTGTGCAGTTCGGCTAGTTAATAAAATCTCTTGTAGGCTTTAGCAAATTCTTGCAAATAGCTGAATCAAAAGAGATAAGCCCTTTCGCTGAATCACACTGAAGACGACGCATAAAATTGTGTAATATTTTTCCCAGAAAGAGGTTTTTGGTTTATTCAAAGAAGTGTACTCATCGTGGGATGTGAATAGAAGAAATTTTACACGACCGCCCTATACAAATCAAAGGTTTTCAAGTTGTCTCTCGTGGCTTTTACTTGATCCATTGAACTTGACACTTTCTACCAAAGCCATCAAGTAGACCGACATTGTTCGTTATTAATAATAAAATTAATGAATGACTTGACACAAACTTTTTATGTGTAGAATACCATGTGATGTTTAACATTAGTGAATGTTTTGATGTTGCCTACTGAAATTATATGTAAAGTACTCACCTCTCAAAGTTTTTACAGCGACGGTAAGTTTTCGCCCTTTTTGAGTAAGAATGGCTTTCCGCACTACTCCAAAATTACCTTTACCAATGCCTTCTTGCAAAAGAAGAGCACAGAAATCAATCTCCCACTTGGAATCATCTCTGTCAATGGTAGGCAGTTGTAGACTTTGTTTCTCGTAATTCTAAAATTTTTATTAAAATTGTTTTATTTTTAGCTTAATGATTTAATTTTATAATAAACTATTGTAAGAAAGGAATAGAAAGAAGTTTCGCAGAAATATAATCTACAAAAGTCAGATTTTTAAATTTTACCCGAAAAGCTTTTAATTTAATTTCTCTTAAAATGCTGAAGAATGATATATTACACGCCGTATATTCATTTTTGAAACTTAGGATCTTACGCAGAGCCTGAAGGATCTTTTGGATTTTGCTGATAAGTAATAGTTAATTAGACCATATCTTTAGATATTAATAGCAGAAAACAGAATTTGAAAAAGTCAAATCGTTTAGCCTGGAGAGCGCGAAGAGTTTTTCGAAACTTAGGACCTTGCGCAGGGTCTGAAGGACCTTTAGGATTTTGCTGATAAGCGATAGTTAATTAGCCCATCTGTTTACGTATCGATTGCAAAAAACAGAATTTGAAAAAGTCAAGTGGTTCAGCCTAGAGAGCGCGGAATGTGAACAGGTTAAAATGTTCGGCCGGCGGCCAGGCGGCCGGACAGACTGACAGAGTAAAACTAATAAGATTCTTCGAATGTATCTTCGATATATTCTGCGAAACTTAATAATACAATGAAAACATTTGTTAGGGGCCATTAATGAGAAAACTTGTTAAAAGTTTCATAAACAAGAGCCTTAAACACATAACTTTTAATATGATAAAAATTACTTCAAAGTTCACATCATAGACATATATCAAGCTGCTGTTAATACCTCGAATTTTTGCTGCCGTTTCTTTTTGCGTTGTCTTCTTTCATGGTAGTTCTTGAGGAAGCAGAGAACCCCGATGAGACCAACCACACCAAACAGGACAAAAAACAACGTGAGAATCTTCCGAACCGTCCATGTATTCATGTATGACCCTGAAAAATATAGAAAATCAAATAACTTAATACAAGCTTAAAAAAACAACATCTATCTACTGTTGTAGACTACATCAAGAAATGGCCAATATGCGACAAACTCATTTTTGACAAATTTTCCATGTCTATATATTAACGTCAGGATTTTAAAGGTAACCCTGCTACAAATCATAATTTAAAATAGGCAACTTCATCACAATGATGATGATGATGTTGCAACTGCATGCATAATGAATTGACATTAAACAATCGAATCATTAAGTCAGTCCCACGAATTAGTATCATATGTGGTATAGAAATATAAAATTGGGATTCACAAACAAGTACCATTAACAATATATCGCCAACATACATACATACTACATAAGATAAGCAACATGATACAATCTTAGAAGAGAAGTTCAGAAGACTATTAGAAAGGATAAGGACAGAATTAAAATGACAAGTCAGCTTTTGCTTGGATGCGCATCAACTGAGAGCGTTTATATTTTGTTAAACATAATGACAATATTCAAGGTTAACTCTCTTGGAGAAGTCAATGGCATGAAAGCTACATAAAAATTGTTAACCTCAACTAAAAACAGCCATCCATAAACTTTATCATAGTGTATACCTCCACATATATTTTTACAGGGATGTGTGTTGACGAAAATCTAAAACGTCGTTCCAAAAGGAGGAATTCAGATTAAACGAAATGACTAAAACGTCGCCAGTCATCCGATCAGGGAAATCGCATTTTCCTAAACGTAAGTCCTAACAAGCAGTTTGCAAAAATATGCAAAAATATGACAAAAGATACATATCTAAATACATTTCATCTTCCTGCCTCTAATCTCTTTCAACAACAACTATGAACTCTTTTAGGCAGAACAAAAAGTTTACAAAGAGGAATATTTTTTGGAATGGAAATGGCTTGAAAAATGTGTACAGTATACTGGAATGATAAATCTTGCAAAAGGATCTCATGAGTGTTTTTCTATGAAGTAATTTATACTCGTCAAGTATAAAGTTTTTTTGGATGTCGACAGACAGAAAGGATCTACTAATCGGAGGTGATAAATGACAGCAAAGTTTCTTGTCAGGATTCTCCAACCTGACGATGAGTCCTCCGTGTTTAATATTTTTTCATGAGTACTTGCATCTAAACAAAATACTTGTTTGTGAAAATCCTAAAGCCAGTTTGCAAAGAAAACTTCATTTTCTACAGCTCAGCTTTACACGTGCTTAATAACAACATTATTTTTTGTAGTTTACCGTTTTCTGTCATCATCTAAAGTAATATTATCATTTTGATAAAGTGTTACAATGCATACCTATTGCTAACCCACCTTTGTAATATACAACATCCCAGGAAGCGCCTGAATGCCTTGTCAAACTGATAGCGGTGACGGAAATTTTAAACTTCCCGCGATAATGCGTAACATTTTTAATTTCCACCGCAGTTATGTCTCCAGGAATCTTTTGGCTAAAAATCCTCTCTGTACTGTAAAGCGGCGTTGTCGGTGTATGCAACACACCGTCAGCTGCCGTGGGCGAATAAATCCAGTCAACAGTGAGATTATAGTTTTGTATCCGATTAGTATAAGTCTCGTTCATATACTTTGGAGGATCCCACACAATCCAAAAGGAGTGCTCGGTCGCATTAACCAACCTCACTCTAGAAGGAGGGGGTGGTGCTATAACAGATAATCATCAAATCAGTATTCATTATTGCATAAGCCTAGCAAAAAGTATGACGCAATTGAGTAGTAGATAAAATACGATAACTCATCGTAATAAGTCAAGAGTGAAAGCAGATAAAAGAAAATATTTCAAGTTGCACAAAACTATGTTAGTTTTCCTCTGAAAGTCACTTACCACAAAGTTCAAAGCTGTATCCCCTCAACTCAAGACAAGATGGGATGAACAGAGAAGAGTTAAGAGTGGACTCTCGACCACCTCCAAACTTTTCGATTATTCTGACCGTGTAGTTCCGGTTAAATTGGAGATCATACTTTAACCAGAATGCGTGATCCCCCTAATCGATTGTATGCAATTTAATCAAAATTAGCTTTACATTAGAAAAAGAGAATGCACGGGGGGGACTTGTGAAAAACATCAAGGGAACGAGGATTGAGGATTAATGATCAAATTCATGTAGAAAATAAAGTACTCCTAAAGACTACCTATGTATTTTGCAGAAATCGAATGATGAGATTACAGAATTAATTAAATATTTTTTCTAGAAGAAACACCCCCATGCATGCATATTATTACGTCAATGAGAGGTTCATTGCTACAAATGCATAAGTTACAAGTGATTAACTCTTGATCACCTTTTTAATCTCGATTTTATGAAAATCCTCATCCATAAAGTAAACATCATAGTCACAAGAGGCATTAAAGCCTGAGCCGCTACTCCATCTAATCAAAGCCGAAGGACCTGGTCTTGCAGCATCCTTATCTACTGAAATATTCACCACTTGGAAGTTTTCCGGCTTACCAATAGTTTGCTTTGATGTATCTACAAGGCAAAAGACGCAACAAATGAAATATATGTACGTAAAGATATGTATATTGAAAGATTGATGCAAGGAATATAATATTTAAATATAATGTCGCATGTTTCAACTTGAATCGAATATCGAAAAAAAATGCCAACAAACCGTATAGGGTAATCGGTGGAGACATAACAGGTGCATATATATATTTCGGAGAGACGGCTGTCACTCGAATCCGAAATGTTTCTCCAACTTTTGTGTTAAATCGAAATAACCAGTAAGGCTGAACACTGAATATTTCCCATTTCCCACGTTGTTCCATTTCCACCACAAAAAACCGAGGAAGCAAGTCACTGGAAAGGAAAACAGCAGTTCGTCGTCATTTATTCATAACAACTTTGATATTTTGGAATATTTACGAACGTCGTAATGTAATGATGAGCTAAAAAAGCACAACGACCCAAAAATGATCTTCATTCATTTTGATTTACATCATTATCTAACTTCAGTCCACTAATTATTTTTTGCAATCTAACTTTAATTCACATTATACTAGAAAATTGCAGTATAAAATATGGAGATGGGCAGTGAAGCAGAAAATGAATTATGTCAACTGCTCATACTAGAGTCAATAAACTTCTTCCAACAAGAAGAAAAACAAGACCGTCGTAAACTTACTGTAGACTTTCTTGTTTGTGGAGAAAACATGCTTGAATTTTCTCAATCTCCGTGTATGTTGGGACAAGGGAAGACAGGAGGTCAAAAAATATTCAAAATAATAAGAAAATAATCTTGAGTAATGATGGATTTGAACAAAGCTACGTTCTAGTCGGACGCTCAAGTTAAGGGCAGAATGTAACGGGTTCGCGTAAGTTATCTGGGGAAAATGTAAATGTCGATCAAAACATGGGAAAAATAGTTCTTGGTTATCCCTTTTCTGCTAAATATACCAATGAATAACGTTCAACACACAAACAAAATAAGTACTGGAAGGCCTGTATTTTTAATTCAGCCCACCCCGGCACACAATTTCAATTCATTATACCATACAGGAGCAGAAAGACAGGTTTATATACGCTCTGCAGTTTTTATTTAAAAAATAAATTGTTATATATAGTGCTCAGTTTCACGTGAAATTTACATCATTAGATCACATTTTTGAAGTGCTACGTTTTTGTGAAATTTAAACTTACATTACCTAACTAATAACAAAAGTTAACAGTAATTTTCATTCCAGTTATTAGTAACAGTCGTACTACAGAAATCACTTTGTAAATTCACAATCGTAGCGTTCATTTTCATTCATTTGAATCTCCAATTGTACTATGGGAGTATCCTACAAAGCAAAAAAAGTGATCGAACAAGCAACACATGTGTAACGTGATTGTGGCAAACTATAGCCTCATAAACTATAGTGAGCTGATGAAGCTACGAAAAGAATATGGTGAACTGATCGACCTCTCTGATGAAGCTTATGAAGACCCAAGATATTCATGGAAAGACATGACGTGCAAGATGTGTAAAGAAGAAATCCACTACGGAGATGCAGAAGAAGTTTACCTGAAGTACGAAGAGACGCTTTATACTCTTATTTTTAGTGGAATTCTCGACAATCTAAACCGAAAGTGGAAGAAAGAGGATGACAGCGAAGGCTTTCTCATGTGTAGTTATTGCTTTAACACGTATCATCACCGTCCATGTGTCTTCAGCATGTCCAAAAAAAACCTACCTACAACACAGGATTAACAA
>JAHZNA010004740.1:0-14783 GCA_027743935.1 Sinodicranocentrus sp. ZH6 | reverse complement strand
AGTAAAGAAAGGGCATTGAAGCGGATGTAGTATTTTATTTACACTAAACAAGCTTTCGAAAAGTATACGTCTCTCTCTTTTCTTCAACATAATTTTTAGTCGAATGGAGTTTTAACTTCTTGTGAAGTTAAGTGTCAATTAAAATTTTAGTTTGATTATCGTATGTATTAACATACACAGGTTTGATTCTAGCAGTTCATTGAATTGAGGAAATGTTAAATTACTTATATTAGTAATTGCTGAAATAATTTGTTTATCTAGGATCTACTACGGTATATTATAGATTTAAATATAACCACACTAGTATTGCTGTGTTGCAGTACTTGAAAATTAGGTACATCATAATCATTAAATTCAATGAACACGGTTTTGCATTTTCCAGTAATGTAAAACTCACGCTTGAGAAATACAACTTCTTTTGTTCTGTCATTCTGAAAAACTTCTTAATAAATCTTCGCCACACTTCGAAAACAATAGACAATCGGTGTAAATCACAAAGAAAGCCGTTCAGCATTTTTTCATTTTATAAAATGCATTTTCATGAAATCATTACAACGTTTCACTTTTCCTTCCTATCATAGGTCAACTTACGCCGCCATACCGAAGCCGAAGAGAAGTACCATTGACGCCAAAACACTTTTGCAAGACATAAAAATTGGCACCAACCCTTAATCCCTAATTCAATTCAACTGCTATATTCATTTGAATACATTGAATATTGATTTTTTCCAATTCTCACAAAACTCGTATTCCACTCGGGGCAATACAATAACATTATTACAAGTTGAGAAAAACTGGAAATAAAATGGGAAAACTGAACTGACAAAAGTTCACACTGTACTGCAACAAAATAGCGATTGTTACAAGTCTATTCAATTTTAGTTTTTATATGCACCCTTGCCTCCTCATCTACATCTTATTAAGTGAAGGTGGCTAAGATAAATTTCTTGGTAGCAAAGTAAGATTCACAACATGTTAGACTTTCTGGGTTGGAGTTCTCCTTCAGAGTTACATTCATGTTTGCTCACCGTCATCATCAGCATCCAATTATATTGTTCCCCTCACACAATTCTCATCATTACAATATTCTCATTCCTCTCGAAAAGAAATGAGTGATCTCCACTAATGCATTAAAAAGATCAATCAAGTCAAGTGTCAATCAGAGTCTGGTATGATTATTGCCTGTAATTTACCCACTCTTGTACGGAGTCAAGGCACCAAAAGGAAAAACCAAGTCTGCTCTAACGATTGAATACAGAACATCAATGAGCTTCTTGTGTGTATTCATGTGAAATGATGAAGAAAACGTGTTGTTCTTTATAAAACCCTTTAGGTTCTGAAGCTGTTGGTGTGCTTACTTGTTCTTGAAAGGAGGAACGATAACATCTCTAATCGTCATCTCAATGCTCTTCTTCACCTGCCAGCCTACATCTATTTCAACAGATGATGAGTACTTTGTTCAGGAATTGAAGGAAAAGAAGTGTACACCAGTATTGAAGACAGTGTCGCTGTGGGGTGATGTTCGCAAGTGATCTGAAAAATACTCGAGGATATTTTTTCAACCATCATCACCGCACTCTTGGGTTATCCAAATTGTTTGAATTTGCTGTGGCATTTTTGAAACGTCGAGTTTGGTTTTTCTGCTGCTGATCTTATAATAATATAGTTGATCTGGGTGTGAAGTGTGTTGTGTCAAGCACAAGCGGACCAGGATGCTGCACGCTGTTGATCTAACGTACCCAACAATTACCACGATCACCACTCATTCTCGTAGATTATTATGACATTATTGGTGTTGATCACGAACGAGCCAGGTATGCATTTCAATATTTAAAGACAAGCTAGTATTATCGGCATCATAGACAAGTCAACAAATTTTTTAATCTTTTGGGGTGCGCATTTTAAGAGGTAGACACAGACGAACAACTATATTCTTGAATATTACAGCGAAAAATTGCAATAACTCGATGAAAACTTTTTAACCGCATCGTTGGGACCTCAACGTGCCGAAACAAAAATACTTTAGATTAGTGCCCCCACTAGATAGTATATTGATACGGAATGTGAAGTAGAGTGGTTCACAGGAGGAGAAGAAAAAACGCAATCTATAAAATTTATGATGGCATTAACACTCGTAGACAAAAGTCATAATGTTAACAGGCCTACACATTTCTCGTACGTCCCGGTAGTAAAATAAAATAGTAAAGTAATCAGCATTATTATTTGAGCAAGTGTCGACGAGCTGAGAATCAGAGAGATACAAGGATAATTTATTATGAATGCACATTAAAGCATGCATGGTGCCATGTAACGTTTTTTAGCCATTGTTACCCAGTGTTAAATTTCTGCGAAGTCATTTGACTTTTAGACTACTCGATTGAAAAAAAGAAAACTTCTTCGTTGAGCCAATGAAGCTGGTTTACTTTACGAAATGCAAATAGGCACGTAATATATGTAAGAAACGGGGATATAGAGAGAGAAAGAAAGAAAAAAATCTCATTGTCATTGCCACATAAATACACATAACATTCATTGAGTTAGAGTCAGGTCCTGTGTTTTCTTCAAGTGACCGAAAAAATTCTCTACAGTCATTATAATAACCACTTGTGTATTCCAATGATAATATAAAAATCTTCGAGTTGTTCCCTGTATCCCTACATAGATATATCTCTTCTGTTAAATGGCATTGTGTACGTGTGCTCCACGCAGAGATACAAGAGTTTTTCCTTCTTCTTAGATTGGATCAAACAAACCTTGTTGCACTTGTCTGTGTATTGGATTACAACATTTAATACGGTACATGTACACCTAATGAGCATTTCACATCTGCATTCATTTTTCAGTCAACAACTAAACGCAATAATCGTCAACAAGGATATTCTCAGTGGATTTTTTTCGGATGAGGAAGACCAAGAAATTGGAGGAGTAAGGTTCATAAGGAGGCACGGAATGAAAAAATAATACTGAGGAAAATCCTGGCATTCATGCCGCTTGCTGTGAATGAGTTGAAAAAAGTGTGGTATGCATAGTTTCGTAGTATGCTAGGCTGTGCTGATACAGGAACTATTTTTCCATTGCATACCGTCCGGTTAAGTGTTATTCCTACCGCAATTTTCTGCCACAGTCAAACTCTCTCGTTGAAGGAATAAGTTGCAAAGCTGCGTCTGTAAGGAGGCTTCTTTAGTGAACGACGTCTTTTTTGTGAATCGCATTCCCCAGTCGGTCTTCTCCGGTTTGTTCTACAACTATACAACTGCCACTAGACTGGGAAGTCAAGTGAGTCGGTGACTTTTTTTCTTGTAATTCTTTTGCTTTCGTCTAATTCACTTGTTCAGAGTTGGTTCTGGTGGTATCAGTGGCAGGCTTTGCTCTGCACTTTGGAACGTTTTAACAAAGACGCAAGGAAAAGACTAAACAAGAGAGAGGAAAAATGAGCAAGGTATGTAGAAAGAATGAATGGAGTTCTTGCTATAATTGCCCTTTGACAGATGAAATGTACAGGTGGCTTGTGAACTTTTCACATATATTTTGACGCACAAAAATTGGAGAAATTAGAAGAAAGGAAAAACAAACTTTTTTTGGTGGATCGTACGCAAAAAACTGATAAGTTGTTAGTAGTTTTGAATTATCAAAGAAATACAGCGTTTTATAACAATATACATTTTTGGTTACAAGAAATATCCCAACTTCTACTCTGCTAGTAGTATAATTAGTGTGGAATTAACAATGGGATATACAACGTGCTGGGATTTATTAGGCGTAGAGTTGTTGGGAAAAAGTGGAAGAAATGTTTTAGTTGTGCGATGAAATCCAAAGAGATTGTATAGCACAACAAAACAACTTGCTTGAGCTGAGTTTTATTTTGTGCAAGTGACAACAGACATTTTCACCATGGATGACAACGGTCAACTTCTAGATATGGATAGTAGTGATCAGGCAACGAGTCAAATTGACTCAGAAATGGATTCGCAACCATCATCATCCCAAGATTATCGAATACCCCATCAAGCTGACTTGTCAAATTTGACAAAAAAGCGACAAAGTACTGAATCCAGTAGTTCAAGTGTGGTGGGGAAATACTTGCGATCAAAATCCTTACCAGTGGCATACCTACCGCCGCTCGGTCATCATGTTACAGAGCAAAATCCTGTTTCAACCAATCCGAACAATAAAAGTGGTAATTCTAATCAGCAAAGGAATCAGTCAAAGGATAAAAACCAAAGTAAGAGAGGAAGCTCCTGTCGCAATTGTCGTCCTGGATCAACAAGACACAAGAATAACTGCGGAGGTGGCGTTGGTGGCAGATGTTGTAGAGGGAGTGAATGCTCAGCTAAATCTCATAATTGTGTCAACAATGGGAAGGTGAAAAGTTTGGGCGGAGGATCGTCCGCTGAGCAGGTGAGGGTGAGACTCACTAAAATTTAAAAAAAAAAAACTTTTAGAGGCTTTGCCTTTGGGAAAAAATATGTATTGCCGTTCATCATATCATAAATAATGCATAGATTTTTTGATAACAGGTTTACTCACTAAAGTGGTCACATTTCCCAACCCAGTCGCTCAATTCATTTTTTAATCTTTCTATTATGTCTTTCAGGGATGGGTAATTTATGACTTGTAATTTGTCAAAATCTATGGCTCTTTCAATTTCAATTTAACATGCTTATGTGCAATAGGAGTGCAACTAGATTTAAATTACCGGAATTGTTTTTTTAGAAATGGGATTGAGAAACTTTTTCCTCGTAATAAACATTAGGCATACTTTATCACTGGGAATATTCGCACGCCACGGATGAGATGACACGCTGTAAGATTTATTACGTCTGATTTTAAAAACTCGGCTTGTAGCCCCAACTGGAATTTTTTCATTTATCATTCTGTAATTAACGTTCCCAATAAATTCTCAAAGCGCTCGACATTCTTCACGAAAGACACATTATTTCATGCATATGTGCGTTCGTCGTATATACCTCTAATTATTATCCTACCCCGTTGAGCTCGGGTTGAATTACAGTAAAAGTGGGATTGTTTTTGTAGCATTTGCATTTGCGTATAAGTTGTTTTTCAAGAAGACGAAGTAAGAAGTCGAGTAAGGATAAAGTATTCATTTCACGCGGCTTTCATGCTTGCTTGCATGACAATAAAAGGAGAGCCCTTTCATTGATAACATGATATGGTGAAAAGTATATTGAAACTTTATTTTTCGCTTGAGGAAGCCAATTGAAAAGAGCTGCGAGTTTTCCAGTCTGTGGTAAACTCGGAGTAAAAGCTGGGTGATATGATAGCAACTCTCTGGATATGGAAATGGAACATGGTTGCTCTTCCTTGCATCATCCCTACTTGTTCTACATGCACAAGGCATGTAATGATCTTCTATGTTTTCCTCCAACTTTCCATCCAACCACATCCTCCAACGTCTTTGTTGGATTTGATGAAAGGAATGAGAAGCTTTCATGATGACACTTTCTTGCTGGTATGTTTGGATAATGGGACAGCTATTCAACAAGCTAGCTAGTCTAGTAGTCATCTAATTTTCTTTGGTTGGATATTTACATATGATCTTTTCGTTGTACAAATACGTCCAAAGTATCCAACCAAAGTTTTTTTTGGCGATAATGTGAGTTACAAAGTGTGTGGTTGTCTGACTATCATCATCAGTATCAGTTTACACGAATTTAAATGCATCATACATATTCTTTACTTGTTATATTAATGTAATGCAACCATCCATATTATTTGCCTTGGTTAAGAATACATGCATATATTGTTTACCTCATGGCTATCGATCACTTCTTTTGTCATCCTCATTGTCACGAAGAACACGACATCTGCCATAAACAGAAATATCAACAGTGAATCATTGCCTGCTTGGATTAGAATCAAAATGAATGGAGACTGCTGCTTTCTTATATGAACTGTTTTGTTGCTCTTTCTTTTTGTAGCGTTTTGATCATGTAGTAAGGAATCAAAAAATGATGTGAATAATATGTGCATTCTGGTGTGTCCGCTACACATTGATACATTATTTTCTCTTTCAGCCTTATTGTGAATTCAACTTGGTGTTTGCTATGCACAGCAATTTTTTTCCCTTCCTTGCTTTTCTTATCGCTTTACAAGCATTTTTCAGAGTTTTTTTTGGTAAGAGGACTTGAGGAATGTAATATGCAAATGTTAATAGCATTTTACAATGCATATTTGTCCCATTCTTAATGGGGGATTTGCATGTATACTACATGCAACTTTTAACTTGGCTGAGGATATTATTTCAAAACGTGTTCAAAAAAGGAGTTACATGCTCATGCTGTCCTGTGCCAAGTTGTATTAGTAAAAGATTAAATATTGCAAGAAAGAAGGACTATTAGGATGCTACATGCGCACAAAATGAAATTATATTTAGAATAACAAAGTATGATAAAAATCTTTTATTGTTGGACTTCTTGTGTGTCCCTCCTTGCCTGTTTATCCCTGTCCTTAATCTCTTAAAACCCGTGGGACTCTAATGAAAGAGACAACTTCATCTTGTGTAAATCATAACGAGGCGACAGTCTGTCGGATAAAGAGGTGTTTCATGTTAATTAATGTAAATTGCAACAACTGCAATGTCTTAATATTACTCAAGGAGGATTAGCTCGAAGGGAACTTTTTCCAATTTTGACTAAATGGAAACGAGGGCGGATTTGCCAACATAAAGAGATACTTATAACAAGTGTGGTATTCCATTTCATTTCAACTGCATCACTCCACAATCTTATGACCATTGTCAACTTGTAAACTCTTCAACCCTCATGGTATCTAAAAATTAAAAAGTTTAGTCGTAACGATGGGTAAGATTTGGAATTGAACACTGAATCTGACTTAAGGTAGCAATTATTTTACTCGTTACGCTATTTCTCCCCTCTCTTGAAACGCTATCAAAGCAATTTTAGCTGATGTTGGAGGCTGTTGTCGTCCACCAAGTCTTAAGCCAATGACAATTATAATAATCATAAACACCATAGCGTTCAAAAGTTCGTCATCCTCAATTTCAGTAATAAAGTTAGAGAGCCATTTGGATCTAAAAGTCATTAATTAAGTTCCCTTTTGTGTGAGTGTGTCGTTTTGTTCCCTCAAAGAGGATGCATAGCCACAACCAGAGATGCATAATGGTTCAGAACTAGGAAAATAATGATAAGTTATTATTCTTCGTGGTCGGCATTATTATCCTTAATGTTGTTGCAAGGGGATGATGCAGAAAACAGCTAACTGACACTGATTATGGCAGTGATTACCGTAATTGTTATCCACAACACACATGACTCTGTACTGTGTGACGTTATACAATCTGCTGTAAAGAGAAGTCACAAGATAGCAGTTGTCTGCTATTTCTACACAACATCCGTTTTTGTGTATCATATATGCTTGCTCCAATGTTTGACTTTCTTTTAGCCTGCTGTTGTAACAATAACTATATACAACAAACAAAAGAGCAAAGAAGAAAGGCCCCTTATCAAACTCTCTCAATTTCCACTCACTCTCTCAATAAGAGAGTGTCTTGTAGTGAAATGTGACTAAAAAGGAGAGAAGCGCAAAATTAGTTTGAAACAGAATCCCAAGATGTGCCTTACTTTGTAGGGTGCAACACTATATATCTCTTTTTTATCCCCTTTTTATTCCTTTTCTGATTTTGTATCTTGTTGCTGCTGTTTTCGGCTGTATGATTAACCCGCTAGTAATATAATGTGAAATTTACAATGTTACTACGAGATCCATCCTCGTCAATATTATTTTATAAGGTGGGCCGTAATAAGCTTTTCATATCATCGTCATCCTCCTCATTTGAACACTATTATTTCATGCAGTCATCTATACATCCAGTTCTTCCTTTTCTTTCTACGTCTTCTACTTGTCTGAACTAATAACCGTTTCAATTCCATTAGCAAGGCTTCATAGTTCTGACATTTTTGCTCCTTATTTGGCACCTCACACTCGATGAGATCTGACTGATGGTGAGGAGTGAGTGTGTGAAAGAGAGAAAATTGTGGATATCTTTTTTGTTCGCTCAAGTCATCTCTATAAACCACTATTATCCGCTCTGTTATTCCATTCATTCCTCTTTGCTTTTATAACTTAAGTCAGTTGTATTTCATTGTTATCAATGGTGATGCTAGTATTGATCTTGTTTTTCTCCTTTTGTAACTCCGTATTTTTCAACTTTGATAAGCTCATCAAAATGACAATCATAAGTTTTCTTGAAGATATGGCTTTGTCGTCATCGCCTAAAGATTTATATTTTTGCCTGGGATGAGCTAAGAGATGAGAGGAGTCACCTCTTCGGCAGTTCTCCGGCTTTCAACTTTGCATAAAATATTCTAAATCGCGTCATTATCTCGAAACGGCAAGTTGTTCAAATGTAGGCATTCATGATTTTTTTCTTTAAAAAACGAGATTTATTCAGTTGTTAGATGAATACAATAGGGATTGTGGAAATAAATTGAATAGGAGGGTCGCAAAACCATGAAAACTTCATCATAATGTTTGAATTTTATCGAACCGACGTCATGCAAATAAGACAGGGATTGTGAGGGAGCAAAATACTTGATAATAACAATAAAGGCAAGATTTAAAATTAAATCCGATGCAAATTGAACAAACTGAGTATTTGAATGTTTCTCTCTGAATTTCGAGCTGAGTTGTTGTAATTGAAAGTAAAAGTATTTGTGATGAAGACAGGTTTTTTCTTCTGCAATTTGCTACGCCCAGTTTTCTTAATTATAAATTTTTGGAGTTTTGAGTAAATTGAGATAGGTTGGGATTGAGCTTATCAAGAATTGACGGACTGAATTAAAAACATGCAAAATTCATGAGAGCACCGGTCAATATATTGAAATCGTGATGGGTATGTTTTATTAGGAAACTGAGGCGCTCCATGCATTATTAACATTTTACATCACCTCTTGACATATTTATGTTGATCAACCTATACACTTGAAGGCCAACAATTTGCATTGCAACGACTGCTGTTCTAAAGAGATTGCCCTGAAGTGGTAGTACCATATTTTGTCGGACTTACCTGAACGAAAAACACAAACGATAACCCTGTTTTTCACAATGCAACATGCATGAACAGAAACATGTTTGTTTTAGCTGGTGCATTTAGCAGGCCTATTAGGATGAGATTATTCATCTGCATCTTTAATTGTAGTGTATAGTACAGTTCTTCAAAAGCTTAATTACTACTGGGTATCAATCAAGCGTAAATTGATAAAAATGTTTAGTAAGTTGTGCTTAAACGATTTCCATCCCACGACTTCGTAGGTGGCAAATAATTTGTGTTATCGTCCGCCGGTCAACGATACAACCTAAATATTTTTTGTATAAAAATTACTTTATTAAACGACTAGGTACTTTATTTTAAAAAGATTGCCCTTAAATTGATTTTATGCAGCAGATATTTACTATACGATGAGTAGATACTATGCAAATGACGGGAATGTAAGCGCAAAACAATGTTTTGCAACTCATTGTCAGTTTGAAAATAATTTTAAATGTTCTCTGTTTTTTTCTTGCCTTAGGAATCTGCTGGTGAATTAAAAAAGAAGTCGGATTGGAGGACCCTGCAGCAACACTATTATCCAGAAGGCGGATGGGGGTGGATAGTTACCTTTTGTGCATTGTTATCACATGCGTTGGCATTAGGAATACAACTTTATCTGTCTACCGTCGTCTTTCAGCATTTTCAAAAAGGTTTGTGATTATATAATTGATTAATCAGTAGTGCTTGAATTAAAATGTAGTGACAAATATAACTAACAAAACAACCTAATTTAGTTTATAAATTTTAAACACCAACCTTAACAAACTTTCAAGTATGACAAGATTCTGGCATCAACATGCGTTAAAATGTGAACCCATGTTGTCCAAAAACAGCTGCAAAACATAAAGATACGTTTATTACACAACTTCTTTCCAGGAATTAGAAAATGTAAGATTCTGTTGATCAATGAAGTATAGGACTACGTCAACACTCTTGACTTTAGAGGGGACCACATAGCATGTCGTATGAAATCCTGACAGATTGTAACGCTTAATGTCTTCTTCAATATCATTAGTTTTTATAGGGTGAAATCAATTTTAATATGAATGCATGAGTCACAATGCGGTATATTAAATTGTGCTGACGGACGTTCGGCGTATGTTGCTACTTGGGAATCTCGTGTGCCATGTCATCATCACCTCCCCTTGTCAAAACACTACAACATTTTTTGTGTCCTATCAAATTTTCAGACAATCATCAACCCCACTTTGCAGAGCTTATAAAGCTGTCTACATCTGCTCTCAACAGGCACTATTCTCTAGAAAAAAAGACGCATTGACTGATATTCTGTACGAACATTGGCATAAACACATTTCACTTGAACATGGACAAGTATATATTTTTGCTGTAGGGATCTAGGGAACGAATAGGAAAAAAAGACAACGACACAACGTGTAAGTGACTTATGGATTTCATTTCAAACATTAAACTAAGTGAGTGACTGACAGCCAGACAGAAGAAAATAATAAAATCAGCGATGAAACGGTCACAAAAAACCTTTGACAGACGCAGAGAGAAGGAAACATGAGCTAAAGTAAAGAAAAATGTACAAACGTGGGAGCCTCATATTCATATTACAGCGTAGGAGTTTATCGCGTACACCTAGACATCATCGTAAACTTACAAGTTTTGAAATTTTAGTTACGACATGGTTTGATATGCCCTTTTGCCGAAACCGAAATACATACTTTCTAGATTTAGTTGCATTGTTGATGTTGCTGGTTGTTTAAAAGCTTATTAATCCTTTAATATTGTAGTTAAGAAATATAATCATTTCAAGAAAGTTTGTGCCTTGTAATATCAACATTTTTTTCCGAAAGTAATCCCAGCCTGACACCATGAATTACATACTTTTGCCATTTCCCTAAAAGTTCAGAGTTTGGATTTTGGGTAACACAAGACAGCACCTGCACTCGCCATTTTTCAAACTTTTTTTCTTTAAAAAAGGCACCCGGCCGCGAAATGATTTTTTTCTTTTACACTTTCACGACACCTTTGAAGCATTATACTATATTTCATATCTACGCTTCTTCAAGTACAGATAAGACTAGGAACGCTATTTTGATAACGTAAATATTGCCACAGACGAGTGCAAAGGTATTTGTAAACGAAACAAGGGAGAGAAATGAATGAGTGTTTTCATGTAGGCTTTTTTGTGTAACTTTTATTTCTACCGACATGTGAGATCTCGTTTTCCTCTTGATTTACCCCTGTCATTTTGTCATTAGGCTCAAATGCTTGGACGACTTTCACTACGCATGTAGTTTATACATTTTCTCTGCCTATTAGTCCTGCTTCTGTGTATGAATGATGCATTTAATATGCACGATTATATAACTTTACTGAGATGATATTGCAGTGTGCCACACAGTATCCGCATAGGTGTACATCATGTTTTGCACTTAAACATAAGGAAGATGATAAAATTGCGGTTTATTCTCTGACATTTTCTTGTCTATGTAGAATTTTTCCTCCAACTTCGCTCATATCTCTGTAACTCCTGCTGTTTGGGATGAACCTCTTTGAATAGTTAGTTCATTAGAAATGACAAAGATATATGAGGATATGGGAATCATGCAGATGTACATTTACATCAAATCTCTGATGAAGGCTTCCTTTCCAAGTACTTCAACTTTTTACAAGCTTTTTTATCTCTCTAGAGGGAGAACTGATAGAATATTCGGAGACTCGAAATCCGATATGATTTGACAAGGAGATATGATAAAACGTACTTTATTCACCAGCTACTGACTTCCTCGGCCAAAAAGTTCTACCCAGATTGCGTAAATTATGTGCGTTTCATGCGTGCGTAGCAGGTCAAAATGTCCTGATTTTTCTTTCCAAGATATTCTCTGGGCCGTTATCTTGCGGGGTTGAATGACGTCGTCGCATGGAAGTACCCACAAGTAGGCAGGATGCGGATGGGAAAGACATGGTTTATTGATACTGATTTCTCATATTTCTTCCGACTTTTACACCGGGAAGTTTGCTGTCTTCTTGCTGGCTTTTCATTTTCTTCCGTTCTCCTTACAAACGGATTTGACAAATTCCTGTTTGAAATTAAGGTCATCGTTATGTTGCCACAGTTGGTGCGGGATTTCCAGTTGAAAAAATCGGTAGCTATCAGTAATACTCAAGACTAGGAATTATAACGTATTATTAGTTCTACAGACGTCGACAAACATTAAACACAGACGACACACATAGTTTCTTGCAGCGTGTGCAATAGAGAAAATAGTACGATTGAACGAGTTTTGCGAACTTAATGGTCAAAGTCTTGTGTGGAATTGGAAATAGGAGTAGTCGTTATTCCTTTCCTCTTGGCACGTGTCATTGCGTAGGCAAAAGTGCTACAAGTGCGTCGCTCTGAATTAGAATTAATAAACGTCGGATCTACCCTCTTGGGTGGCTGTAGTGCGTTCACTTTCCAGCAAAACTATGATGTCAAATTATATTACGCAACCAATTGCGGCATCGATCATAAAATAATGATGATATTAATACGGCGAGACAAGGCACCTTGCGGCTCATTGAACCTGAAGCGATTAACAACTTGGGGGAGTAAAAAATTTATCCAAGTGTGTCCGCCCATCCTTATTATTATATTGCAAGTGCTGTATTTGTTTTTACGATTACCACTATTCTTAAGCCGAGAATTTTTTTGTCATTTCGTATAATCATCTAGCACTACTTGTGCTAGCTAGTGTAGTGCGTGCTCTCAGGGCAAGTCTAACATTTTTGAAGTGAGGATGAGGAGGATGTTGGGCATACACTCGTAAATGTGAATGAGAGTAGGGATTAGTAATGAGATGGAATGGAATTTATTTTCCTCAATCCGTTTAATGAGCTTACTATTATTATTGACACAGTAATATTGTCTAGAAATGCCTCTTACGCATATTAGGTTTCCTGCACTTTTCCTGGTGGTGTCAGGTTTGCGAGTTTGTGAGTGTGGTAAACATCCGATTGGAAAAGGGTCTAGAGTTTTAGGATATTTTGGTCACTACACTTTTTGTGTCATCACTCTCATTCTCAGGATAATTCCAGAAGTCAGCAACCCCGCACCCAGATTTTTTTTCCTTCTTCGTCTTTATTAATTTGGAATCTATGTAGGCGGGAGTAATATGCATGCATATTTGGTTATAACCATGAAAAATATAGTTGCACATGTACATATAAACGGATGTATAATAGTATACTGGTTTTTTCTTGAAATGGCAATAAAACAAACTTTACTCACAAGAAGAAACTCATCCTTTATTACTATGCCTCTGGTTTGATGTAATGGATTGCTGCATCAGATACGGGTTGAGTACGGAATTATGCATGTACACGACGCGAGCAAACCGGGAGTCCGTTAAGATGCTGAAATGGCTTGAAAAACGGAAATACTCAATGAACTTAGATGGATGACCGTATATATGTTTTTCGAAATATATATCCGATTACTGCATACGACAACACTCTACACTACATGCTTTTGTATAGGTATGTTTACAAATACAACATGTTATACAAGTAAACACAAGTTATGGGATTTTCTTCCAGGCTTCCTTTTTTGGGACGATTTTTTTTCGTATGCATTACTGGCAAGCAGTAATGGAATGTAATAGAATATGCTAAAGTACACAGAAAAAAAAACCAAACCTCTTTGCGTTCCTTTTCAAGTAGTGTTTTCTCACATGGTCGGAAAAGCGGTTGAAGACCAGGTCATGCCTATGCGACTTTTTACCATTTCCGGGGAACTTGTGTACATGTAAATGTACTTATGCCGTGCCTATGATACTCAAAGCTGTGATATGAAGTTTTGCATGTATATTTACTGCAAAGACACTTTCCATACATGAAAAACCCATTTCAAATTCGCCAATGTAGGTTTTTTCGATGGAGATGCTGGTAGAATTTTTCATATTGCGTACGTTTCCCCATGTCCTGTTTTTATGCGGTCCTCAAAATAAGTGTTTCTTTTCATTGAGTGCATGCTCTCTGACTCGTTCCATTCATATTACACCTTTTTATTGTTGTCACTGGTCAAGAATATTCTTTTCCTTGTTGAAAACATGTTTTACGACAAGTAGCAAGTTCCAGGAGTACGGTTTGACGAAGGCGTTTTTATTCAATTCAAAATGTTCTGTACGTCCATTTGTGAAAGTAGTTGCTCTTCCTTGAAGCAGTAAAACGAATCTATGACATGTCATGTCATAGAAGTGTATGAGATAGAAAGACAGTGAAAGGGTTTGGCTAGATGAAACAAGGATGGTATGGTAGTAAAGCTTGTAATAACAATAATATAATATTGTGTAAAGTAAGATAAGTGGCAGTTCCTAAAAATATTTTATTGTGATTTGCTTTCCTGGTTTCAGCATTTATTCGGTCATTCCCTCAATATAGTGAATGGTGATGGGCAAACTGGACGTGACATAATGAGTTGGAGTTGAAGTGATGAAAGTTTGCCAGAAAATGTCATGTATAATACTATGCTACTCTGCTGTATTTGACTGATGTAAGGTTGCCAAAGTTCATTGTGCAAAATAGTAGAATCCTTTCATTCTTGCATGAAAATTTCTTTGAATCCCAAAGGGGTATGAAGAACTACTCCACACTCTAGTTTTCATCGTATCCTCTTTGGATTTTTTATAGAGAGCAAAAAGGTTCATGGTTGTTCTCGCGTCTCAAAATCATTCCAGTGTTATGCTGCTGGGAATTCTGATTA
>JAHZNA010004739.1:0-15226 GCA_027743935.1 Sinodicranocentrus sp. ZH6 | reverse complement strand
AGGTTAAATATAACCCTAGAGGGCATTGTAAGACGAAAGTCCTCATAGTTTTTAAATGCAAGATAGGACCCAAGAAATCATAACCCCGGGGTTTAGGCAAAGTGTTAACGACAACTCTATCGGGGCACTGTAAGACACAAACTTCATAGTTTTCTCAATGAAAAAATCGCAATCAGCATAGCGTAACCCTGCTCGAAAGCAGGGTTGAAAATATGTACTTTTTTAGGGTTATATTTCTTACGTGGGTTTGCTCTGAATAAACTTATTCAATACATCGGGTTATATGCCTTGAGTTACGTGACTCGAGCTAAATATTGAGTTAGATGAGTAGCTTTGAATAGAGTTTTGAAAACCCGAGGGCTATATCAATGAAAACTCTTGTATTGCATGTCGATAGTTCAAGTGTAAGTGTAGTTCAGCATTTCCGCCCACCCATGATTCGGAGGGGTAAATACGTTCGGTAAATACCGTTAAAAGAATTATAGTCATTGCGATATGACATGCGATAGACTCATGGCTAACGTTTCATTACATAATTCTGATTATCAGAGTTTTTTGACAGCTATAAAAGTATTCAGTTACAGTGCGTATCGTCGTGTAGCATCACAACATTATGTGCCTAATAAAAATAAAACATGAGTAGGCTGCGGTATCACATTTTCCAAAATGTCAAGTTAAATTGATTTTTTTTCATGATCTAATCTATGTATTCGGTTTATTCTTAGTTTATTGGGCAGGTCCAATTCTGGGTGGATTTGTTGCTGGCTTCATTTATCAAGTTTCTTTCAAGGAGAAACTTACAGAAGATGAAATCCACAGCCCAGAACGACGAAGGAATATTCCTTGAACCAGTGCAAGAAGCATTCCTTGATTAGATTAATCCTACCCTACCTTCTAATGTGCTAATGTGGATGACAATTTTGGGTGGCGAATGCCTATATATATTTGTCCGCGTAAAAACAAAAATAAGTATTATTGCTTGACTCATGTCGCACTTTGCGAAATTATCTGCAGATGTCATCGTAGTTATTACAGTGTATGAAAGCAGAATCAATTTGTTTAAAAAAGATTATTGATGGATAGTAAGCACAGTGTACATTGTGCTTGCACTTCCAGGGTCTTTTATATTTAGATCTTTTGGTTAAAGAAAAGTTTGTCTGACAACAGACATACTATTTTCTTAATTTACCTGCTTACTTTCACTCATAACTCTGTACATAATTTTGTAAATAAAGTTGGGTTAGTTACTTTACAATTAACGTTCCGATTGTACTACTATTATCAATAAATCATTTATCAAACAAACTTTCAAGGATTCCTATGCATATACAGAATTTTCTATAAATTTCTTATGACGATTTAAATTATTTGAGGATTTTCTTACGACAAATTCCAACACATTGGAAAGGAACTGGCAAAAATGTCAAGGAGCCTGGCTAAAATACCAATACTTCCTGCTGTCCTAGTTTTTACCAGCGACTTCAATAGTCATATAATAACAAATATGATCATGAAACAGAGACAATGGTTTGATGAGTTTTAATATGGCTATAACTAATGATATGATGAATGAATAGGTATAAGCAACAAGTCCTGGAGCGTTGTGGCTCATTGAAATGTAGTACGTAGTAAGCGTACGGTTTGTCAGGGACTTTTCTACTCTGCTCTGTACAAATATTTTCTTAACGAATGAAAAACTATCTATATTGCAACCGCAGACGCGACAGGATAAAGTTAAAATTTGTCGTTGTTTAACGGAAGCTTCCAATAGCAAATGACAAGTGATTGTTAGACACTGTAACAAAAATGTATAACGTATTTGACGGCTAGTTATGCAAACTAGAAGCAAGTTTTGTTCTGCACGTTGTGTTTCGACAACTATGAGCTAATTTTTCATGAAATTACTTTGAAACTTCAGTTCCAAGTTTTCCATATTTGGATTTCTCAAATATACACACCACAACAAAGTAAGTATTTTCCTGCATGACACTGACACGTTGTGCGACCAGCATTGCCTTCTTTTTATGTCAAATTAAAAGACAGTTTTATTTCTGACAAACTGTGAAATTGTGTATCATCCTATTGGTCACTTCACCACTGCAGCTGATCAATAACAAAAACCAGAGGAATCTAGTCAAACTGGTTCTTTGAAATGGAACTGCGTGCGTGAGTATTTGGATGCCCTTCCTCCAAATGATTTTCACATTTACTGTTAACGAAATAGAATGACTAATCCATAATTAGCTTCCTCGTATTGCAAATTCTCAGCATAAGCATTGTATACAATCAATGCAGTAAATGTCCTTTTCATGATGGATAACTCAGGGATTGCAGCAACCCATCGCAAGACAAGCTACCCTGAACTATTGAACCGGTTGTTGACGCGAAACTACAAGCCTTTCAGCACCACCACGCCTACCTGCTGATGCAGTCATGTTTAAGGATAGTTTTGTCTCTATGATATCAAATGCGTTACAGCAGTCATCGTTTATTTTGTTTAAACAGACATATGGGTTAGGCAGGCTATCATTAACATACAGTACTGAGTAACGAGCTACGTATTCCTTTCTAATATTCTTTCTAAGGGGTCACTGAAACAGAGGAATTAAATTACTCATTGATAAGTATTCATGATGGAGGGCTTGCTTGCATGGTACTGGTATATTTAGTTCTTCCGTCCGTCACCCAACAGCATGGATTCCATTTAACTACCTCTATGCTTTTAGTTTTCTTCGGCAAAGTCATTATCGATGTTCTTTCCAAGTATTGTACGTATTTCCAATTCCAGAGTTAACTCATGAAGGGCTGTTGACTGTAGTATGATTTTGTGATTGATGATAACGCGTCATTGTCACATTAGACATATCGTGAATAATCCGACTGAGTTCTCAGCAAAGTGAAATTAAATGAAGGTAATCGATAGTCATGGAGTATTAAACACAGGGGACATATTATAGCTCTGCTCAGAAAGAAATGTACGAAAAAATATGAAATTTCTGAAATTACAATAGCACATCTAAAGCCATGTGGCTCATTTATTTTCCTAATTGGAAAATGTTGACAGAATACAGTAATATCGCTAGAACACAAGTTGAGGTATCTGTAAAACTGGTCTCTTTCAGATCACTTGTGATGAGAGGATTATTGACATCAAGAAAAGCAAGGTTTCAATAAACATGCAAAGCATCTTAACTCTGTATTTCTGTGACTAATTCTTTTGACTGCGATTAATAGCTTACCAGCACAATCATTTAATTCCAATGATAATTCCAATACCACTCTTAGGATTAAATCTGCAGTTCTTGTTTGGTTCTCATCTCATATAAACCTGGCTTCAAACATTATTTTCTGAATGTACAGTAACACCAGGAGTGAAATGAAAAGGTCAACGAAGTTTATCATCAAAACAAAGCTATAAAAACAAACAAGGATACACAATTTTGAAAATGAAATATAGCAGAATTGAAGTGGTTATCTACTTAAACTTTATTTAGCCAAGCTTTCGAAAGACAACTTCCTACAGGCATACAAGGATACAAAAACCAAAGAAGGAGGTAAATAATTATCCGAGCAATGACTCAGTTTAAAATGTCAAAAATTAATATGCATATTTCAAAGAAAACATATTATACACATCCATAAATAACCAGAAAATGCTACCACTTGATTTTTTCCAGCACTGACGATAACCTCTGAGCCCCATAAAACTGAACGACTGAAAAAGTAATGACATTTGCCCTTCGCTCCTTTGCTTTGCTATTCTGACTTCAACCAAACCTTAATTTTTTTTAAATCTTTGTTTTTTTCAAAGCTTCTTCTGGCTTGTATTATCTTGTAAACACGCACTTTTTACAGCCTATATACGCATACCGATCAAATCGGAAACACTTAATAGCATTTTACATTTTAGCAAAGTCTCACACTCACTTTGTGCTATACACAAAAGAATCATATTAAAAAAATCAGGCCATCGGTTGTTCTAGTTCTACTTAATCAAATTGTCAACACAGAACAACCATACAATTTTACCGTGCTGAAGTATGCATAGTTCACATTGTGGGAAACCCAGGAAAGGGAAAGATGTGGTGGAAACGTTGTTGTGAGTGAGGTTAAACCGAAGTTCGAAAACAAGTACACTCATTGCTTTATTATTGTGTATATTTTAAATCACTTTCGAGTTTTTATGGGAGTTTGTTTATGTGTTTTTTTAAAGACTTATAGCCTAGTTCATACGCATGTACTTTATAATTTATAAGCATTCATAGCATACTGCGACATCAATGTTTTCTCCCTTCCCTTGTTAGAAGCAGACATGCTCAAACAACTGCGACGATCCCAGGTATTGCAAGATCTTGTTTTTCTGAGAACTTTACATCATAGATTTCTTGCTATGATGAGCTTTTTTTCTCACTGCAATCCAAAATCTCTTTCCTCGAAGAGAATTCAAGTGGGACGAGAAACTATGCAAGAAAATGAAATCAAAACGGGAAGGATTGCAGTGTTATTCTATGCATTCTGAAAATGGAAATCAAGATCATTTTCTCATTCAAAGATTACAACTTAACATTATATAATGCTAAAATCTTCCTACAAAAATCTTTACAGCCAGGGTTGTTTAGTTGTTCTTCCCCCAATGCTTATCGTTAAGGCTATCCTTGCTCGGGTACTCTTTTCTCATTTTTATCCCCTTTGGTTTTTTGTTTATATTCATTTGAGTAGGTGCATTGTATTTCATGTAATGAAACGTGAACAAGTCTACCTACTTGTTTGATACACGATACACATTACATGTGTACATATCTTGCAGCGTCATCATCGTCACTTGCTTTATTCGAAGAGCGTTTTTTCTCCCGTTGAGCTCGCTATCTCAAGGATGTGGCACTGAAAAGAAAAGTATAAAGCTGAAGAAACAGCAGTAAAGCGGAAAAGAGATATCTAGTCTTGGACTTCACCACACTGGATCCTACTGTGAAAATGTTGTTCGTTTTCAAGCTTGGATTTACGTGCGACTTGCTCTGGGAAATGAACGAACACATAAACATTTTTATTTGTATTCGTTTTTACTTTCGAAACGACTATTGTGGTGTGATGATATATAACTCTTGATGAGCTCATTGAAAGAATAATATATTTGTTGAAAAGCCATTGTACATATATATGTACTATAAAGAAGTCCACTTAGGTATGAGTAATTCCATTTTTATATCATTCCTTAATGTAGAGCACATCATTACAAGGGAAGCTGTAAGTAGTATATCTTGTAAGAAGTGTAATTTTAACGCTCGTCCATGATGGCTTGAAGGTAGGCAGGTACTTGCGGTGCGTGCCCCTCACGGCTACTTTGGTTTTTTACACTTTTGCGCTACACTGACTCCAGCATTTTATGGTCCATATCCATAGGAAACCATCTTTGGTCAGTTGGTAATACGTAATTACATGGCACTTTGAGGCAAACCCTAGCGGAAGGATGCTATCCGCAATCATGATCAAATAAATGCTTTCAACGGATATTATAATATTTGGACTAGAAAAAATAAATGGACTTATAAAATACTTTCATGCTTTGAGATATAAGCGGACCATTTGCGTTTCACTATTACGTAACATTACGAAAAATTTGAATATTGGGTTGGTGCGTGTGTTGTTGTAACAAACCAAGGTTAACCCATTCAACCACCAGATACACGAAATCTGTTATGCAACGGATTTTTGCGACGGGCTATCAACTGCCAATGCCGTCAAATTGTGTTTTCCTTCTATACACCCTATACTCCTACTTTTTCCGCTGTTAAATTCACTAATGATAACCTTCTCTGTTTTATATCCTAACTACCTCGAGGAAGTTTGATCGAAACTTTAGAAATGGGTTTTCGAAATCGAAGAATTTTCTCTGCATATTTTTGCTAGTGAAGAATCATTTATTCTGAACAGCTTAAACTCAACTTCAAATTTGAAGAAATAAGTAAAAGAATTTCTGTTACATCGGGGTCGTTTACCTCTTTCTTTATTTCCTTGTCGATTACCACGTTAAATTTTTCCGTGATGAAATTTACTCCTTCGTAAGGTATTCGTGTCATTAGATTAGGAGTAGTCAAGAAGACTCTTTATCAGAGATAGTGAAAACCCGGATCATGAAATATTTATCATTGAAAGTTCAATTATGAGTATTCTGAATGATTATCATTTGTTGTTCATTTTGTGAAGTTTTATAACACACCCCCAACAAGCTGAATACCATGTGTTTTTGTAAGGCATTGCACTACCCATACGAGAGTAATTCACTGTCAATCCAGCTAGTTCGACACACCAGGCAAGCATATTTACACCCATTATAATTCGTCCACCAAAACACGCAACTATCAGATTGGCTTTTCCATTTGCATAAATAAACCATACTGGAAAAGGACGCTTTTCGATTTCACAACTCCCCGTGGAGCCAATAGAAAAGAAAATATTCTTCCTGGTGACAAATTTAACAAGGTTCGACTTCACGGAAGCATCTGACTATCAAAATAAATTTTAATGGACCAGGATAAGTAAAACAATTCCAAAATTTTGTCATATCCTTCATTTCGTTAAATATTACCACATCAAGGAAATTAAAAAGCTTAATTTTGGGTCGAAACTGGCCGAAAAAAATTCATTTGTTTGAGACATCATTTTCTCAAAACTGTTAGATGAAATGACGCATTAAAATTTTCAGCCAATAACGCAATTCAATGAACCAAACCTGTCCAGCGAGCGGTTACAGGTTAAGTAAGATCATAAGCACCCAACCTATCTTGGCCGTGTGTCGTGACGTGACTGAGTTTTTCTCAGAAATGTCCTCATCGACAACGACATACCAATCGTTGAATTTTATAAATACGGCGTATAAACCCATTGCTGTACTGTATTTACCATAAGAAATAATGAGGTGACGCAAAGAATGACCAACCACAAGAACTCAACTTTTTAGGAAAAATTCAGGGCAAAAAATCTTATAAAGAATAATTTAGCAATAAATACACAAGAAGTAAACAACATGAAAAAAGCAGATATGCACACGAAATGATTTTACAACTTGAGGATCTTCTCCTTGCATTCTGCATTTGCGTGTAAATGTTCATATAGGCGAATTCATTTAATGAAATACGATGTGCGGTTGAAGTAGACACATAGCTCGGAAAAGCTTTGAATGTTGCTTTGTTGATGATAATGTGTATTGGATTGCATGATGATACCCTTTCTTTCAACCTTTTTTACACCATGTTTCCTACATACTATGCCGCACCGCAACATATATGGATATGCCTATATGATATTCATAATATCATGTGCAAGCCAAAATATATATGTGTTTTCATTCGAATAGCTTGAAACTAGAGTGAGCCAAGCAGTGAAAACTCTCAGCGTTGGATTAGCACTAGAAAACATACGGCTATTTATTAGGCTGTACAAAAACAAGTTGAGGCTTTGTGCAAGACAACAGTCAGGAGTTCCATTGCTGAGGAGAAGTACGGCCAACGCACTGTAACCAAATCATAAGCCCTTTTTTATTATTGTTTTTACCCTTGTGCCAGTAGTCAGGAAGGCAATCGTTCTCGTTTACAGTTGTCTAATTAAACTGATAGATTATCAGTTCAATTCCTCCCTGAGTAATCTAGAGAGATCAAATTTTTATTTTGATTTTTATTCGTTTTAAGCGAGACAGAAAGTGGTCATTTTCCCCAGTCGCTGATTAGCACTTCCTGTGATAGCAACTCGCTTTTGTCAACAGTAGTGACAATTTCATTTTATCTAGTTCCGCACAACGTAGCTTTCTCAAACTTTCAAGATGCCAAAGAAAATGGACGAAGTTTTCGGCCTTAAGGAGTTCAGCGAACAAAGGGTACCTTTGTTTAAGGCTCTGGTTGCCGAATTCCTTGGACTTTTGCTTCTCGTTTTCTTCGGATGTGGAACTGCAAATGGTTGCGCTGCTGGTTTGGAGCCGAGAAGCCCCCAAGGCGGTAAAGTAGTTGGGCTTCCTCCTGCATTTGTGACATGTGTCTCCCTCGCCTTTGGTCTTACCATCGCTGGAGTTGCTCAGGTAAAAAAATCTAAATAATTATGTAAACAAAAGTGCGTTCATTGTGTCAGCATTCTGAAATCTTTCAATTCAAAATTTACGTATTTCCATTATTTCCAATCGCAAAATATGCTTGTGTCAGTGTAGTTATAGTGTGGGGCGATGTGAGACTTTTTGCAATTATGAGAGAAATGTCATCATTTAGGTTAATTTTCACCTGCTGTGTACAGTACACTAGTTATACTTTACAGACCTTCCTCTTGTGGAAAGGAATAATCACCTTCTTGTCTAGGAATTGAAAGTCTGGCAATTTGTCATTGCAAACAATTAACTGCAATGCTACTGCATACAACTGTTTTAAACAATAAGTGCAATGATTCACAATAGCTCAGTACTTACATTGCTTGCTTAACAAGTACTTGTTTCAATGGGGTAAGAGTCCTTCTATATTCCAAGCAATTATTGCTGTCATTGATAGAATCATTACTATTGTGGTTTTCTTATAGGCCTATATGTACATACGTACATGCACACAGTAAGCTTCAATCATGGAATATATCATTCACTCACATTATAAGCAAGATACTTAGCACTACTTAGCAAGATTATTTCAAACACTAATGCATACTGTCGTCATCATATCATTCGCTCTTGGTATTTGTTGGTTAAAGCATTTTGAATGTGTGTAAAATGTATCTGCTTCCGACATCTATCATTATCATTACAATATCCCGGATCGTAAAAGCATCATTATCATTAGAAAAAAGATGGATATTTTAAATACTCGATTCTACAAGTAAAAAATATTGTGCGTGATGGCATGTTCTGCATGCATCAATACATTCTATTATGTACACAAATGTTTTGTCAATCAATAAGTTCGGCTTTGGTTGCACAATCCTTGTTGGTATGTTTGATGATACGGTATATAGCCTTGATTAGCCAGAAAATTCCATGCTGTTTTTTTCTTCAATCTTTTTATCAGCACTTTTAAATCTTTCATTCCACTTACTACTGAAGCTCATGCTTTTCGAACGTTTTCGTTTGTTACATAACAAGCATTTGGCCTGGTGTGGTGGTGTAGGCATTTAATGCCCACAATCACGCGGATATTTTACGATATTACGACGTATGTGTGCTACACTACCCAGGTCAAACCTATGAAGGTCTTTTTCAATTTTCCATTCATAGATTTTGCTTGCCATAATATCACAAGTGTTTTTTTGTTCTTAATGACAAAGTAGCGGCGGTATGCTGTTGACATTAATTTGATGCGTGGATTCAACAGTACATCGGCATTAGCAAATTAAAAGTATCTAGCCAAATATGGGCAACACTTCTTTTCATCTATCCAAGAATGTCTTTGATAATTGTAACTCGGGGGAATGTCATCCACAACGAAGTTAAGACACACCAAAAAATGGTTTTGTTCCATTGATACGCATCCATGTATAGCACATAGGTATCTTTTGTTGATTGTGACGGTTGTGTGAGTTAGTATTTACTCTCTGCCACAATTTACTCACCTATATGGTGAAGGCTATTATATGAATGCATCACGTGTTGCAGATTTTCATTGATCTTGTAAGATAAGTGGGAGAGAACGCAAGAAGGTTAACGGAAAGCTTACTTTTTACTTTACTTAACTGCATAAGTATGCATGACAGCTATATTCGCTTGCTCTGGAATCAATCAAAGCTATAGCCAGAAGCAAAGGTTGCCTGATCAAATTACATACGCCGAGGTATATCTAATTGGCAAGCGATTCAACAGCCATTATTAGTAAACATATATCTGCATCAAGTTGATCTTCGTTTTTTATTGCGCAATATGTTTAGCTGGAAGCATCCAGAATCTGTAAAAACATCAAATCCCTTTAAGATAAATACTTTTAAATTGTTACCTGAAAAGATACACATGATATCGGCATGCATGCTAAGTTTTAAAGAATTATTCTGTCACTCATTTGCGCATAATATGGAGGCGGAGTAGAAGAATGACGTTGATGAAACTAACCCCCTTCAAAATTATATGTATGCATACATCTGGTTTATTTGCATTTGCATATATATCCCTTACTACATTGCCAGCGTTAGAGAAGTTGTATTGGAAAATATAAAATTTGCCTCAAGCAGTGAATTTACTTACGATTAGTGAACAGGTAGCAGACGCATATAGACGTAATTTTAGAATCCAAATAATTTGTCTCTTTAAAATGCATTTTCATATAGATATACATACTCATATAATTTTAGTAAGTTTGGTCTTTATTCAAACTGTTAAATTATAAATAGCTGCAATGCCGTGTTTCATGAGATAAAAAAGGATGTTTGATTTAACAACTTTTTGTCATTAGGCACATAGTGTATGTAAACATAATTCGGACTTTTTTCACAGAAACACGCATCTGTGAATATTCTGTACATGTGTTTTCATGTTTAATGAGTATTTTCACACCCTTCTACAAGCAACAAGTGTAATAAATGTAAACATAATTTATCCGAAATCATTCCCTTCTGTTAACCCATTAAGAACTCACTGCAGACATGATCCTGACGGAGTGGGATGTACTAAGTTTCCACCAACTAATTTACCTAAATCATGATCATGACTTAAATTATTCAAATTACACCAACTCATAATACTCGTCTGTCAGAAAGAAGTAATCAGTTATGATTTTTATCAGTTTGCAGTTGCAAAATATTGAGCATTTTTACACGCGTAAATTATCATTAAGCGTTGAAACAACTCCTTACAAATTCCAGTCCAGTTAACAACATCAAGTTGTAAATGTACTGTCTGTCAAGAACCTGACGGTACATCATTAATATACTCAATTTCCACTGTTTGAACAAGTCGTCTCTCGGTCACATCACGTCACACATTCATTGTTTTGCTTTATGAGCACAGTACAAAAAAAGACAACTTGATGCATGTACGCAATGTGAATAGGACAAACAAAAATGTCAGTCTACAACGACAACTCACTTGCAGTCCACTTTTCCTGTGGACAAATAGTCGATGAAACAATTTGTCTACTAGTTTTCCTCGGTAATACCAAACTTTAGGAATCGACTCGGCGTCAGTAGTGTCGACTATGGTGTGCTTTCTGTTCATTGATCTCTTTCATAATAGAAAACTGTCTGGTGGCTGAACTCTTTTACTCAAAACTTGGAATGAATCATTCAATCAGGGTAATTTAAAGATGTCATTGTAGCCTTATTGTGAAATGGAATGGAGAATTGTTACATTTTGTATGTTTTATGAAGTAGCATGATATACCACCTAATAACCACATCATATCACTATCATATTCCGAGTTTAGCTAAGAACTATCAAGTTAGAAAAAATAGTACTTCAATCTAATTCCGGTTCTTTATTGTACTGTATAAATCATGTTCCATTATTACTCCCTTCAATTAGGATGAGCAAGTAAGTGTGTTGAAGCAGTTCATTCCTCTGTTGTTCCTTTCGATTGTTTGTAACGGATGTCTTCGGCGCTGTTTTATGCTTACTGTGTAAGTAGGTATAACCGCTCCATATAATACGTACGGCATATATAGTCTCATTCATGTGCTTAATTGATCAAATCCGTTGTTCTGCCGTTTTATAACGTCCGTTCTTCCTCAAAAGGAAGAATTGGTTCGTTACCAGTAAAAGTGTTAAGTTACAGCAACCGCAAAATATAGAGGGTTAATAAGAGAAGTATATATATGTAGCATGAACCATCTAAGTGAAACTGATTATTAGTTAACCTCATCTACCGAGGAAATGTAATTTAGCTGGCGATGATACCTCGGCGTGGAAATGAGCATTAATAGCTTTAATACAGGATGAAAAACGGCTTATCCGTTTGTTAACTCTTGGAAGATGGCAAAAAACATAACGTAATGAACTCATGCAGCAACAATAAGACTTGTGTGAGCAACTCTGTAAAATACATTTGATAATGATAAACATTTTTGTACTTTTGTATCCTTCGTACGCTTTATACTGGACATATTTAAGCATAAACGAAAGCTTGATGACTGGAAGCGGATAATAGATATGATCCTGGTCTTGTTTTATTTTATTGTTCTGGTCCTTGATTCTTTTTTTTCTTGCTTTATTGTCATGCATGCAGTATGTAAGTAGACATCATGAAGTTTCTAGATGCATGGTTGCATGTTTGCAGGTTACATGCACATAAGTATTTTTTATTCACTTTATCCAAGTTTCTTCCACGAATTTCTTCCAGTTAAGAGGATGTCCCTCTGCGTTAAATAACTTTTTGCTCAACTCTACTATCAGAATCTTGATTGTTGTAAGCATTGTGTCTGCATAATTTCATTATTTATTAGGTTCCATATCACCTAAAATCTTAAAATCGTGCATTTTTGCCCTTTGATAATCCTTAGAACGCAATTTTTTTAATACAAAGACGCCATAGCGAGGTTAGGTTAAAACAATGCGATGGGAATCTTTAATATTTAGAATTCAAGGTGTAAGTTCAAGAGAAACAAGCATATGCTTGCATGTGTAAGCGTGTGCATAATGGTAGGTTTGCTGTAGGGAAATAAACCTTTGAAAGTAGAGTTCGTACTGTCGTAGTGCGTTTTTCCCAAGCTAAACGAATAATGATAGTAGTTCGTATAGTTCACATCGGATGTTTCTCGAACTTTAATTCAAACATGTGATTCATTCTATTTTCATTAATTCTTAAGTTCTAGTAACCTTTAAAATCATGCACATTGCACATCGAACCTCTTTTGATTGTAGCATGTAGACCCTTTTTTATATGTATTAGAGGTTGTTTCTGGAAGTTCGTAAACAAAAAAGGATGTACATTGTTTGCCGCATCAACAAAGACTTTTTCAAATGATCTAAAAACGAAAGGAAACCTTAATTGCAAATGTTTAGCACACCTTCTATAAACGGTGTGGTGGGATAGGATGATGGTATTTAAAGTGAGTAATAGTTGGTTGATTATTAGTTACTTGTAAACAAATGGACATGTGTGTCAGCGTGCACCCAACCTTTGTCGTTTAATATCCCTATCAACCTACTCTCAGTAACAGGTTTAACTAACTTGCATCCTTCAGTTCTTGGTACTATAATCGTGTAATTATGGTGAGAAATGCCTGCCTGAGAAAAGTGAAAAGAATTATGACCAATCCTGACAAAGTAACTAATCAGATGAAATTTGGTTTGAGATTTTTATGTGCATCATGTGCATGTACCAGTTTTTCGATGATTAATGTCATGGCTTATCTCTACAATCCAATGTTGTATTGAAAATCCTAGAATATATTCTTAAGTTCCTAGCTGCGTTGGCTGAAAATTAAAATACTAGCCGCTCAAGAAAGTATGAAACAAGTAGACGTGGCATTTACAAACAAAGGCTATAATGTTTTACTGGATGGTAGAGATATTTATATAGAAACATTCTACTATCTTCTAGATTGTGAGATAAGGCTTGCCTTTTGAAATGCAGTATGACATGAGCTACCTGTACCTGTACCTACCTCACTCGGTTGTATCTTTCCTTATCATGGTTGGAACAATTAAATTGATGTGAATGATAGTGTGCCTAGAGCTTTAAATACATTTCAGATGAAGAAGATCACCGCCCATGTACTATACTGGAACGATTAAAGCCTAGAATGAAATCATGAATGGAACGACACACGTAGCTTATTCCATTATCTGTTTTGTGTTATATGCAGGAAATCTGGATATCATAGAACATGGCGTATGAACTGCAATTTTCTTGGAGAAGTGAAGGTCATAAAAAACTATATGAATTGAAGATGGTCTTTGTTACAAAGTTGAAACACAACTATGAGTAAATAACCGGTATTTTTCTGTGTGACTTGCTCTGGAGGTATTCCAATTGCAAAAATACATGAAAGAATTATTACAAGTACTAGTATTAGAAAATGCATTTAAAGCAAAAAAAGAGAATAATGTATTGTCGGTTTTTTCATGAGCAAAACGTAATTCTTAAAATGAGTTTGGTGTGTCATGCGTTCAGTAAATTAGGTATTTATATGATGTTATTATAAACCATAATTGCAAATTAGTAAAGCAGGAAAATTCGGCATTTCGTAGAGCTTTGATGAATACTCATACTCATAGTCGAACAAACGAAATAAGCTGTCTTATTGCTCATTTTCCCAAACCATCCTTACTTCGGCATATCTCGAAAGGCAAGGTCATGAGATGAGACATCCAACTGAACAAGTCAGTCGGAAAGAGTTTAATTTACTCACTTGTATTTAATTTCCATTTCATCCATTAGTTAACAAATTTTTGTTGGAGATTATTCATGTTTTTAATATTCATGATTGTTTGCTTAACTCCTCATAATTTATAATGAACCTGCTTTTATAATGTATTCGATTGCTGGTATGTGCTGCAGCGCTTAAACGCGTGGATGACGATAGTTCTTGAAGATATAATGATGAGTACCAGAAGAGGTTCCAGGAGAATTGATGGTTATGATTTATGAATGATCCTTGTGGTGAATAGGCGCACAACAAATACCGCCGTCTTTGTGAAGAAAGCTTAAAGATTAGTGATGATCTCATACTAAATTTGTTTGCGCATACAAAGATAATGATTTGTATATTGCTGATTAATTCACAATTGCAGATGACAGTGATCACAACCCTTTCCGATCACTAGTTTCACTTAGTTAATTGAATTCAAAAATTCCATTCCAACCAAAATACGCACACAAGGGTTTGTATTTGTTTGTCTAGTCACTCAATCACCCATTTCGAAAAAAATTGCTCTCAATAAGTTTGACTGAATTTGGTTGATAAAAACATTTGTATTCTATGCTTAAGGTAACATCGACGTCAAGTCGTTCTTCGGCATTGTAGGTAGCTTACGTATTTGTCAGGTATCGATTCGTGTTTTTAACTAAATTGCACATAAGTGCATAGAAAGTCACAATAGTCACCACTGCTGCACATCTGGTGTCTAGGCCTTTGAAATGTAAAAGAGACCCTTCTATAGAATTTGAAAACCAGATTTTTAGTAGTCGAAAGGATAGTTAGTGGGTCATGCAGTTAAAGGAAAATTGTGTTTTTGTTTGGCCTACCTCAACCTTTCTTCGTATTTATTACGTAGATGAAATCATTTCATCTAGTATTGATTTGGCCATCATTGTCCGTCTGTCTGTCTGTCTGTCTG
>JAHZNA010004738.1:0-19498 GCA_027743935.1 Sinodicranocentrus sp. ZH6 | reverse complement strand
GTTCATTAGAAATACCAAAACGGAAAGGAAAGGTCGTCCTAGCACTTTTCGAAAGCAAAGTAAGGCAATAAGAATACCACTGTCAGTCCTCATCAGCGGAAGTAAATAATGAAAAGTTAATTACAAGAAAAAATTAACAGATTTTAAGGAATATTAAAATTATGAAAATAAGTTGTATAATTTAGTGGATTCCTAAAATTGTGTATCCTATCACTACTAAGTACATTTTTCCGATTCATCAGTGGTGTTCGATTTTGAATGTCGAAAACACATAAATAAAAACGATAATATCATAAGAGAGGCTGTTTTTCCTCCAATCTGTCAGAATTGTCATGATCTCGAAAATCCTCAACAGTTAACTCGTCCTCGGTAGTGGTGTCACCTACATCAGAAAATTCTGAATCTAGAGCGTTACTACAGATAACAAACTGATCTGGCATGTCTTTCATGCATTCCATACAGTAAATTGTGTAGCATTCCAAACAATCTGTAAAGTTTTCTCTGTCATCGGGATCCCCTCGAGTGCCACAAACGAAACATTTAATTGAAGTAATTGGCTCGAAACAGTTGGCAAATAAGGGAAATCTGTGGGCAAGTTTTTCAGAACAAGTGACACTAAATCTTTTTCGACCCTTTCGATTCTTAAAGGATTTTCTCTGCCGGAAGCCAATTTGGTCTCGAATAGCTTTCGCCACAAAAGACATAAAAGAGTCACGAGTGGTCATGATGTTCATGTAAAGCCATCGCTCACGTTCTCGAACTCGGATTGGGTAAATCCATCCACAGATAAGGTGACGAAGGCGAAGTCCGTAAGGTTCAAAAATGGCCAGGAGCCAGGAACAAGCATACCACGAGGAGGAAAACTGGAGGAAAAATTAAAAATATGTTAAAACTATTCACACCCAATCTTAATTAATTGTACAGCAAATAATATTTTACCGATCCAAAAATAAGCCCTGTAATTCGGCTTCCCTGCAAACAGCAAGCATTTCGTCGTTTCCAGTGTTCGCAAATCAAAACTAAGTGGGTTTAAATTCTCCAGAATACTTCTGTACATTGCAGCTAAAAACCTGTCATGATATTTTAGCTCATGAGAACAAGATAAAATAATCTTTGGAAGTTTTTTGAATGGAAAATACCTTCCCATTTTTTATATTCCACTGCAACATTGAGTCTAGTAAACTCCATGAATTTGAAAAGAATGATATCTATAAGAAGATAACTTAAGATTTTAACTGACGCTATGCATACGAAAAAATGGCAAACTTTTTTCTTCCTTTATCATTCTCCAGGATAAAGTCTACGAATGTTAACAATATTATCAGCTGGGAAGATTTGAACTGAATAAAATTGTTTGGGGGTTACCTCTACATAAAGATTGAGTTTCCTGTGTCTCAGTGGAAATATACTTTCCCTTCCAGTCACATGCCTTCTTATATCCATTTGGATTAAGTAACTTGATAAGTAGTAATTGTCAAAACTGTCCGAGTTGAGGAACTTCCAGCGGTGATAATACGCTCTGAAAATGAGTTACATTATTATTTCTTGAAGAAGGATGTGTAAAAGTTTTTGGGAAAGCTGGATAATGACTTGTAATGAATGATAAAAACAGGAATAGCAAGAGTCTAGTCGATCCAAACGAGGTATTCAAAGTTTTGTCCCGTTCCAAGGCATGATCTAACTTGTAAGTGATGTTGAGTCTAGCATTGAAAAACTTTTCAAAGGAAATTGTAAACATTTTGAAATCTGGAAGTTTTAAAATTCCTCAGGGAGTTTATTTTGAGTTGAATAAAAAATATTCATGTTCTGCCCAGTTAAAAAATATACCGTACGTTCAACAGCAAGAGCGAAAATGTGTTCAATAATGACGGTCGGACTTTGGTAAATTGACATATAAAGTCAAAGACAGTGATGGTGTCACAAGTGAAGTCAAATATTCCCTGGATTTTGTAATTGCACTCTGCTGTAGATTTTTTAAATGCGGAAATGCATCTGGAATGAGGAGTTCCTAATCTCCTGTTGCATATTTCAACGACATCAGTCAATCCTTTGTACGCATTAGTGATTGTGTTAACTGTACAGATTCATCATCACCATCATCCCACTATGACACGATGAGTAATAGGTAATCATTAAAAGTAAAATGCATACGTTGTCACAGATTCTGGAGCATTTTTACAGTGGGCGGAGTTCCAGAGAAGGATGGATATAAGAATTCCAACATGTGTATAAAAATTGTTACGTTTTTTGTGAAGAATTAAAATGACCATTGCTTACAAGTTTTATTAAAAAAGGCTATTAACCGATAAATCCCAAGATGGATTTGGTAAAGTAATTTTCCCTCGTTCCATTAATCCAAATCTTCCCATAAAATGTTTTCCTCCGATTTGCATCCTCTGAGGGAAGGAAACAAGGACAAAACTCATGTTTTCAGTTGTGTACAGCAAGGTTGGAATAGTTTTGAAAACCATTTGGCGATCTTCTCTGTATTTGTGTAATTGAGCGAGAGACCTCGGGATTTTCTATAGTTGTGAAGCCTTATCCGGTCCAAGTTTTTCTTTGCTTTGTGTAGCCGCCATGAGGCGTAGCAGGTTGGGAAGCATTTGAGAAGAAATAACTACATTTTGAGTAAGTTTATTTTTGAAACCAAATAAATGCGAGTAAATGACAGTTGCCGGATGTCGCTTGTTTTTAAGGTCATATATAACTTCAAAACAACAAGGACAATCTAATTATTACTTTATATAACCAAGTGAAATAAAAATAGTCTATTTAATAACCTATTGTGCTAAGATGGTTTAAAATATTTGGAAGCTAGAAGCGCAAAAGCTTTACTAGAGCTGTCCGTTCGTATTGTACATTCTCATTATGACACGACCTTTATTGTCAAAGTTGAATATTTCATGCCTTGACTGAGTTCCACAAGTTCCACTGGCCGGAGGAGTATAGGGTAATTCCACCTTGACAGGTTTATCTGTCACTGCCAGTGGCTTTGTACTTTGTATTGGTCTAAACAAGCGGGACGACCGATAAATATAAAGTACATATTTATTATTAACTCTCGGCTACAACATACCAAACGAAAAAAAACAGAAGGGCTCCAATAATCTTATTAATAGGACTCCAGCCACGGACCAAGCAAGGAATATTACTGGTAAGGATTGGCTCGCGGAACACATTTCCTCCCAAAATGTTACGAATAGTGCCATTCGGACTGAGCCACATTTTTTTCAATATTTATTAGAGGGGGTAACTCTGATGGAAATGTGAAATAAAACTTTTTAATTTTCATTAAACGAGCCTGCCTTGCTATTTCTTCCAACGCTGCGTTAGCAGCTCTAATTTACTCTTTTGTAAAAAAGATCATATCTTTGAAGAATCACAGTGGAGGATAACATTTTAGAGCATTCATGTTTCAAGAAAGGTTTTTTGTTTTTATTATCAGTAACGGTAATAAATACTTAGACAGTGGTAAACAAAAGAGCTTGAATACTTTTTTCTTTAAAAAATATAACGACATAAGTTTCAGTTGCACAACTTATTTCCTCTTCATTTTCACATTTTTTTGGTTGGAAATTGCCGAGAGGCAGGATTAATTTGAATTTTCAATGTCAGTATCTTTATATCGTCAATTTTACGGTTTGTAATTAAGAATAGTGTCATTTAATTTGTAGTGAGGAAAAACTTGGAGAAAAATAAGTTTTACATTGATTTATGTCACATGTCATATTATCTTATTGTGGTGGAATTAATTTATATTTTCTTCGGCTATTTTGATGCTCCTAGATTCCTGTCCAGTTGTTGTTTGATTGCCTCCAGGAAGTCCATGGTATTGAGAAACATTCCTTCTTTGACATTTTTGAGTCCGTGAATACAGGCTGCAAGGTCTTTAGTCATGTTGCCGTTTTCAACCGTGTCAACACAGGCTTTTTCCAATTGTTCGGAAAATCTAAAGCGAAATAATTAGGTTAAAATTAAGGTGTTTACGAGAGAAACTAGAAGAAGAAGAAATGCTATACCTTTTCAATTCTGGATTGTTGTCCAGCTCTGCTCTATGAAGGAAACCACGTGTCCAGGCAAAAATGGAAGCGATTGGATTGGTGGATGTGGATTGACCTTTTTGGTGCATTCTGGGAAAGGATATCCTTTCCATGCTTGAGAACAAAAGTTATCAACGTTTAGAGAAAGAGATGGGGTAAATATGGTGAGACAGTTTTTATGGCTTTTCATTGACGCTCTTGATCTTGTGGACACAAAAAAGTGTGTGGTTAATTGTGTCTAATCTTTGAGACGGATGAATTCATTGAGAGAGATTAGTATGTATATTTAGTTTGGAGATGTTTCTTTTCAAATGTTTAATGGGATGATAACGCAGTGGAATAATCTTATTTTTCGAGGCAAACTTTAATGGTTATGATTATGAGTTCGTTGTTCTGGAAAAGGATTAAGATTTTGAGGCTGGGGTGGTGAGAAGTGTGCAAAAATCGTCAACTTCGGTAATGGGAGTAATGCGTAATGTGTCACGTACGCTTGGAAAATATTTCTCCTTTTTCAGTAATTATTATTCTTAAAATAGACGAGGGCATCTGTCGTGGCGCCGATGAAATCACTTCTCAGAAATCATAATTTTATTACGAGATTATTTTGGCAGGGGAAAATATTACATTAAAAATATCCTTACGAAAATAACGACCGTTGAATTAGAAACGACCATACGAGAAAAAATATGAGAAAAAATCCCTTACGTCAATGTCACATCATCTGGTTCACTTATCAAATTTCATCTTGCCAGTGACGCTAAACAAAGTATTTTAGATAAAGTTTAAATTTAAACTGCAAAGAAGCCAGAATATCATTCTACTTGAAAAGTATTTTTAGTTTTTGCAGAGTAAACTGTTTTTCATATTTTTAAAAGAAGATTTGATTTTCACATTTTCCCCTTAAAATTAATGATTTGCTCCAAATAAAAGTCTTTTGAGCTGAATACAGTTTGAAGAGGTTTGATAAACGTAAAGAGCTCCTGTGAAATGGACGGCCATGACCATAACCTTGTTCAATGCCAAACTCGAGAACGAAAAAGATTTACATATTCCCTCACGCCTTAACAAACAACATTCATTTGGGAGGCATACCTAATGTAAAAGTGTTACATAAGAGGAGCATAATGGGATTAGAGATAAGTTAGATGAGAGTGTGGCCATATATGCTCATTCATTATAGAACTTGTCAAAGGCAGGGAAAAAAATTCTACCCTGTACAGCCACAACTCAACATGGTACCCATCTTTGCTCAGTAAAGACCAGGTTGAAACTAATTTGTATTGTGACCGTTTTTGCTGGTGTGCGTTTATACCAGAGGTATTTATTCCATTAAGAACGCTTTAAGGATGGCTAGACGAGTATATTTTTGCGTTGCCTTGAACAATGCTAACCTCGTCGAGGGGAATAAACTTGTTTTGTGGAGTTCGCACCACTGGAGAAGAAGACAACCGGTTTTTTGTCAATGCCATTATTCCTTTGGAACTTTTAGCTTGTGTCATAGTGTTTCTAATTTGCAGAGATTTGGATATGCTTGAGTTGGAAATGTGTGAGAATGATGAGTTTGTAAGATTGTTTGTTTTTTTAAAAGAAATCTTTGAGGGAGACTTGCTATTTTTGGCTTTTGTGGTGTGGTCGTTAACAAGGTTCTGTGATTGGGCAGGAATTTGGGTGGATTTTTCTAGAAAAAAAGAGGTTTCAAAAATGCACTTGGGTTTTATGGGATGAAGGCTAAAACGAGGAGGAGACTATGGAGGAAGCTAAATTTAGATCAAGGTAGGGAAGGACAGGATAATAAGATGGGGTTTGAAAAGCTCAGGAAACCGAGCTTGAAAGATTTTTTGTCAATGATTTTTGCTTCAAAGGGAATCGAGATTGAGAATGGAAGGAATAAAAGCGCATTGCATTCGGCTTGTCAAGTTTGAACAAAGGAAAAGGAAAAAAGGTTCAAAGGATATTGCATGAAGGAATGTGTGGACAGAAGTGCACATCTCATTTATAAACGCAGCTGGATAATTTCTTGTAAAAATGAATTTATGGTTGTGCGAGATGTTTTTTCTATGGATCCTCATTTATGAAAGATTTTGTAAAGTAGGCCAAGCTAGAATGAAAGATTCATTTGAGATTTTCTTCGTTCATGACTGGAATATAGTAGGGTATAATGGGAAAAGGGAAAATTGTTCGTGAGTGGCAGAACTAGGGTCAAGGCCATTCAGAACGAAGATGAAATATAAATGGAGCAAAAGATCATAAATTCAATAGGATTTGGAATAATATGAAACAGTAGCACATCTGGGTTTTCATGGGATTTTTTCAGGTAAAAGCGAAAATTCTAGAGGAATGTACGAGTACACAAAACACTCGACGAGAAGGTTATCTTTGACAGGTTTTTAATAAAAAATAGCTACTGTTTATTTATTTACAGCGAGATAGATAAGTGTAAAAGCTTCAATGATAAATATGCCAACACACCAGGGGAAACCGACAGTAACATGCCACCTCAGATAAATGTATCCGAAACATGTTATCTTGAAAATTATCCGGATTTAAAAAAAAATACTTATCATTTCGCATACTCTAGCTAAATACCACTTATCATTGGGATGATAACCGTAAAATGTCAAGATTGAAGGGAGTTATTGAAGTTTAAATAATCCACTTATGAAAAATGTGTGCAATTCGAGCAACTTTAAACCATCTGGTAAGAGGATTTTCCTCTGAATGCGAAAGCATTACTAATATTCATGGCATTTTGTAAAGTGCTTAGTCTGCTAGTTACAAAGTCTACTCTTGCAGTTGAGTGATAAGGTCACATTATGTCTTATGTCCTGAATAATGAACTCCCACAAAGAGAATACCAAAATGTGATACACATAAAAAATGGATCGGGTTGAGTTACACGTCTCGCGTTAAGAGTAGAAGGCACGTAGACACCAGACTGATTTCAGGTCTGGAAGTGTTAGTGTTTGCATTACAATTACAATATTTGCAAAGTAACTTTGTTTATATGATATACAAACATGGCTCAATATACAGAAAAGTATTTAGGTTCATTTAGCAATATGCATAAAAACCATGCTGACATGCTGATAATTTAAGAAAGGAGTATAGCCACTTTCCATTTTCAGTTTGTAAGTCAACGTGTGAATAATATGGAGAGAGAACGGATATTATGAACTGAGTTTGGTAATGTATTATTTTTACTCATGGGGTTTTATTCATGCTTAAATATCCACATGCATGAGACTGCGAGACTGACTTTTCTCATTTCCAACTTTTATCCTTTAGTTCGATGCTCCTTAGATGAAGTGAAGTAGGCAATAGCTGGAAATGTAATGAATATAAGGACATGGTGGATGGAAATACATGAGAATGTTGTACTGTGGATGTGGAATAATAGTGTGGATGGGTTCTTGGGTTCTGTGTTGTGTGGCGTATGTTGGTTAGGCATGCAGTATGGTTAAACTTGTAAGTAATGAAGTGATAGAGAAAAGGATATTTTTTGTGGATATCGCTTTGACTATGGCTTCACGTTTTGTGCGAGTTGAAAAGAGAACTTGGGCTTGTAGCTGTTCCATTCTGTGAAGTGATCTCCACTCCACTTCATCCAGTTATTGGAAGGGGAGGTCTGTGTTGTTATTGTTGTCACCATCACCGTGTCTTCCCCTGTGTTTTAGACCGGCCAAAAAAGTGAACAAGTTGCTTAGCTTGTGTAGTTTGCAGTGAGGCAGCTGTACATCTGGAGGAAATTGGGAGAGAGGGGGACAATATTTTTAGTGGGATTGATAAAGATATAACAAAATTATTGACATCCGGTGAATAAAGTGAGAAGCCGGGAGGGATTTTTAGGAGGACAAGGTGGGTGATTTGAGGTAAGTAAAATTGTGTGAAATTAGAGCGACAACTGAAAACAATTTTTGATAATCAATCTGCTTAGGAAATAGTAGATAAGGCTTCACTTTTTCAATTGTGGATATGCTAAGTTGAGAAAATCATTGAATTGATCACTTCCAATCGAAACAATAATCTTAAATCAGTGTGTGGTCTTGCATGGACAAAACATGGAAATCTTTCTTGGTGCATAGTATGGAAAAGGGTTGCAGTAATGCATATAGTTTCATAGTAAGAAACTAAGGATGCACCTTTTTGACAACAACATCTTCAATCTTGTTTTGCCATTGGACTTCGTTCCGTCACCTATTTGTGGCTTGCATTTTTTGCATGAATTTGAGCATGGGCATATATTTTTTTCATGCATGCTGTCAGTTCATGGTAATCTCAGTATCTGTCATTTATGGATTCCGAAATAGTCTCCACAGCTGTAAACTTAACTATATAGAGTAAATGTTGTAATTAATGTAATGTAATAGTAAAGTCATGTAGAATGAATGTGTTAGTGATTTTGTTGCCCATGCGTGCAGGATTAAGATAACCTATAGATAACTATGATATAGTAATTATGATCAACTGGTTAGTTCTTTTAGTCGATAATAAATAAACAAGTCAAGGCTTACGACTTTATTCCAACGCGGTATACATTTTGATGTTAATGCAAAACCTAAACTAAAACCCATCGTTTTTAAAGAATGATAATTATACCAGAAGTATAAACTGGGTTTTATATTTTTAAAGACTGGACACATCTTGTAGCGTGATTTAGAGAGCAGCGCGTGCAGATTTTAGATTTTCAAACCTTTTTAGTTGATAATCTTCGCTAACTCAAAGGGGTGTAGGTCAACTTTCCTGACACGCTGACAAAGCCAGGGGGAAATTTTGGGGAAATTCTTAAAAATCGGATAAGACCGAAGTGAAAAAAATAAACAAAGGAAAAAGGCAACGGGTAAAAGAACGAAAAAAAACAATTTAAAATTTTTGTGGCAGTTTATGCCGAAACAGTTATGGCAAATTTTTCCCTTATTTTCAACTAAAGGGAAATTCATCGTGAATAGTTTTTGTTTCAAAATTTCGGAAAACCAATTGACTGAAAGACTTGATCGTTTTGACTTTTCATGCACATAAACAGTAAAAAATGCTTGTTTTTCCCGTCACTACTGACTGATTTCCCGCGTGTATTTTTAACACAAATTCTGTCAGTTTCTAAAAAAATTGTCAAACTCTAGGATTTGTAAAGAATCCAGGGTCATACCGTAGAAGGCTGCTTCATACAGTGAGTTAACTTAAGTTGAATTCATTTGTTTTTGGAGTCATCAGTCATCCATTTAAAACGTTCGAAAAAATCGACTTTTATGACACCCCCTCCCGCCATGTCACGCCTATTTAACATTGTAAGATAGGGAAATTTAACGTTAATGTCACGGTTCTGTCAGATCCCCATTACCTTCAACCTTAGAAACTTCTGAATGGATGACCCGTCGGGTCTGTCTGATTCAAGCTTTTTCTGCACAAAAATGATGTTTTTCTAGCTTGCTTATGCTCGCCAACATTGATTGTCAGAAATAGACAATTTAAAATCCTAGACACTTTCGCAACCCACCAGTTCCCAACACAGTACGACATTGACCTGATTGACCAACAAAATATTAGACTTTTGTATACTTGTACTTTTTCTTTCAAATTAACTATAAATAAATCAACAATAAATAGGTGTTCATAAGAACCGTGGGGGAATTTCAAAATTCGAAATATTTGTCGGGGGTATTTTAGGTTTGGAACAGATTGTACACCCGAGGTAAATTCTTTGAGTGTATGTGTATGTATGATATAATAGAAGTGTGTGTACAACAGTCGCTGCTATGCATTGTTATGTCACAATATCAGAATAACTGGTATGGGATTAGAACGTTCCGATTGAAAGTTATTTGGTTCTTGATTTGTTTTTTTATTGAAAGATGCATGCACTAATTTACTGTACGTATACGTAAATTTAACTAAGTTGTTCGTCTGTAGATATGTGTAGTAAAACGCCAATTAAAATTCTCAAACTACTTTATTAGTGGGTTATATGGTTATTCTTCGAACCACCACATTGTTGTTTTGTCGAATTCAAGTGTTCATTGACAGCACTGTCGTTGTCAGATAAATGTCTAGTTATGGTTTTGGAATATTTTATGATTGCAGGATACCACTAGCACCGCACCTGTGGAAAAATCGTCTGACCTTAACTGGATTTTTTTTCTTCATAAGCAAATGACGTTAGGATAGAGAAGCGTTATTCTGTAAAATTACATAATGCTTATCATAAATCTTGCGGAGAAGCGACCGATTTTGGTTCTGGGGAAGAGAGCCTTCCGAACATGGCAACCGGTACAACGATCTACAAATCCGTTGAGGAGATCTGCCAAGCCTGCCGTGGCTGTGGCGACTCCTGCAGCAAAACCACAGTTGAAAGGAACACCTTACAAAAAAATAGCGATTGGAGTTCCGAAAGAAATTTGGCCGAATGAGAGAAGGGTATCTTTAACACCTCAAGTTACCGCGACTTTGGTCAAGAAAGGATTCCAGGTTAGAGTGGAAAAGGGTGCTGGACATGAGGCAAAGTTTAGGGATTCTGATTACCAAGCTAGTGGAGCTCAGCTTGTAGATAAGAATGCGGCTTATCAGTCTGGTTCGTTTTCAACTTTGTATTTTCATATATTCGAAAATATTATTTTTTACTAGAGAGGTTTGGAACAATTTTTGATTTTTTTGTTGCAGATATTGTCTTAAAAGTGAGACAACCGCTGGAGCAGGAAGTTAACCTTTTTAAAAATAATTCAACTCTAATATCCTTTGTATATCCTGCACAAAACAAAGCTGTACTAGATAAGTTAGCGGCAAAGAATTTAACAGTTTTTGGTGAGTTTATATATTTCTAACAAAATTGTTATTGGAAGCTGAAGCAGTGTAAATATATGCACACTCTTGTTGCAATCACAGGAATGGAGTGCATTCCCAGGATCAGTAGAGCGCAAGTTTTCGATGCCCTCAGTTCCATGGCTAATATTGCGGGTTATCGAGCGGTAATTGAAGCTTCTAGCCATTTTGGACGTTTCTTCACAGGTATTTAGTTTACATCGCTGGTATATCTTTTTTCAATTAAATTGTACAAGTCGCTGACATTTTTTTTTGTTAATTATCAGGTCAAATTACTGCCGCTGGTAAAGTTCCTCCTGCCAAGATTTTAGTTATTGGGGGCGGAGTCGCAGGATTATCGGCTTGTGGAACCGCGAGAAATATGGGTATTTGCAATTAAATGATTCGCATTCAGTTTGGCAATTACGAAAAGAAAATTATGTAAAAATCATAATTCATTTTGGCAAATGAACAATTTTTCAAAATATCAAATTGATAATTTTATCTAAATTGTAAATTCTTACAATCAAATTCGACATTTCAGGCTATAATAATAATTAGGTGGCTTTTTATTTATATCCTAAGCTTTCGTTCAGTTATCTCTGAACATTATCAAGAGAACAATAGCAAAAAACAAATATATTTTCATCAACTTTCATCTTGATCTTAGTCTTTAATAGAAGTCTTTCGTTGCCAAACTGAACTGATATCAATTAAATATTTATAGCAAGTTAGTTCAGTTGAGCAATATGCCTTGCTCGCTGGCCTTCAAGCGACTGACTCAACTTTTACGTACTGACAGGTGCTGTTGTCCGTGCATTTGACACCAGAGCGGCAGTCAAAGAACAAGTTGAATCGATGGGGGCAGAGTTTCTAACAATTAATCTAAAAGAGGATGGTGACGGGGCTGGAGGCTACGCCAAAGAGATGTCACCAGCATTTATCCAAGCAGAACACGATCTTTTTGCTAAACAAGCGAAAGAGGTGGATGTTATTATCAGTACGGCCTTGATTCCAGGGAAGAAAGCTCCCATATTGATTCTGAAGGAACATATCGAATCCATGAAGCCAGGAAGTGTTATCGTTGATTTAGCTGCCGAAGCTGGAGGAAACATTGAGGTACAAACATTGAGGGAACTAAACCTATTATTTTCCATTTGGTGAAATCTTATATCAGAAAAATATTATCATTTTAGACCACGAGACCTGGAGAAGTTTACACATATAATGACGTTATCCACATTGGTTTGACAGATCTTCCGTCTCGACTTCCCACGCAAAGTTCAACCTTGTATGCGAACAACATTTCCAAACTTCTTTTATCCATGGAGGATAAGGATAACAAAGACCACTTTTATGTCAACTTGGAAGATGAAGTTGTTCGAGGTTCAATAGTTCTCGACCAAGGAAAAATGTTATGGCCACCACCACCACCGGCAGTAGCACCAGCGCCTCCAAAACCAGCTCAAGCTGTAGTGAAGAAGGAAGTTGCACCTCCGAACTATTTCCAAGATACGTTGAAGGATGCTATGATGTACACTGGTGGTCTGGGAACTATTGTCGGGCTTGGGGTTGCTGCACCAAATGCTGCTTTTTCCACAATGTCAACGACGTTAGGATTAGCTGGAATTGTTGGTAAGTGTCATGCACCTGTTGAACTTTTTGTTGTAAAGACGACAAAAATTACCTTCGTTTTTTTCAATCATTTTTAAAAATCAGGATTCCACACCGTATGGGGAGTAACACCGGCTCTTCATTCACCCCTCATGTCCGTCACTAACGCTATATCTGGAATTACGGCTGTTGGTGGACTTCTTTTGATGGGAGGAGGATACTACCCAACGAATACAGTTCAAGTTTTAGCTTCCTCGGCAGCCTTCATTTCTTTCATCAACGTTTTCGGCGGTTTTCTCGTCACACAAAGAATGTTAGACATGTTCAAGCGACCCACGGACCCCCCAGAACACAAATATCTTTACGGAATTCCAGCTAGTGCCTTTATCGGTGGTTACATCTGGGCGGCGGCGCAAGGCTACCCGGAAATTCATCAGATGGCTTATCTCGGCTCGTCCCTCTGCTGCGTTGGAGCCCTTGCTGGTCTCAGTTCACAAAAAACCTCAAGACTTGGAAACACCCTGGGTATGATAGGTGTTTCAAGTGGAATCGCTGCAACTTTAGGAATGATGGCACCAAATAATGAAGTTTTAGCTCAGATGGCAGCTTGCACATTTGGAGGTGCTGCAATTGGTTCAATAATCGCGAAAAGAATTGAAATCACAGATCTTCCCCAACTTGTCGCTGCTTTCCATAGTTTGGTTGGAATGGCTGCAGCGCTAACCTGTATCGCAACTTATATCCATGATTTTCCCAACTTTGCGACGGATCCAGCTGCAAATGTTGTGAAAACCGCTTTATTTTTGGGAACTTACATTGGTGGTGTTACATTCAGGTGGGTGGGTGTCATGTAATTACTGATCTAATTAACAAAGCACGAAAACCATGTTTTTATTTATATTCCAGTGGATCTCTCGTCGCATACGGGAAACTTCAAGGTATCCTCAGTTCCGCCCCTTTGCTGCTCCCCGGAAGACACGCCTTGAATTTGGGACTCCTCGCTGGAAATGTTGGGGCCATGGGGTATTTCTTTATGGATCCTTCGATGACCGCTGGTTTGGGATGTTTGGGGACGACTGCTTCATTGAGTGCTATCATGGGAGTGACTCTTACAGCAGCTATTGGAGGTATTTGGTGTTTTCATTCCTGAAAAAACTACCGATAACTGCTGGTGCTGGAAATGGAAATGATTCTTTTTCCTACGTTTTCAGGAGCTGACATGCCTGTAGTAATTACCGTATTGAACAGCTACAGTGGCTGGGCTTTGTGTGCTGAAGGATTTATGTTGAATAACAATTTGATGACAATCGTCGGAGCGCTGATTGGTAGCTCGGGGGCTATTTTGTCCTACATTATGTGCAAGGTACTTAAACTTGAATTGATCTAGTCGAGAATGTATTCTCCAAATCATATTCTTGATTGATTGATCATAGCCCCCAATTGATTTTACTGTGATCTTTTATTAAAATCATTGAGATTAAAGGTCCGTTTTGTCTAGCAGAGCAAATGCATACAATTGCTGTTGCATATGCTTGTGTTTCTACCAGGGTATTTCATAAGCTCTTAACGCAACGTCTCGCGAGCTAATAACTAGCCCCTATATGTATTGCAAATATCAAGTCAACATTCAAAATAGTCAATTCTTCGAATATGGTATGGCAAATAAATAATATGATTACATACTATGAAAATAATTATAAATACGTTTAACTTCTACATAGGCTATGAATAGATCTCTCCCCAACGTCATTCTTGGAGGTTTCGGAACATCCTCTACTGGAACCGGAAAGCCAATGGAAATCATAGGAACTCACACAGAAGTTTCTGTCGATGGAACCGTTGATCTTATCAAGCAAGCCAAGAACATTGTGATTACACCAGGCTACGGAATGTGTGTCGCGAAAGCACAGTATCCGATCGCGGAAATGGTGTCAATCTTGCGGTCCCAAGGGAAAAATGTTCGCTTTGGAATTCACCCCGTAGCTGGACGTATGCCTGGCCAACTCAATGTCCTCCTGGCGGAAGCTGGTGTCCCTTATGATGTTGTACTGGAAATGGAAGAAATAAACGACGATTTCAAGGAAACCGATCTCGTTCTGGTCATTGGGGCAAATGATACCGTTAATAAGTAAGAAGGGGTTCATGTCATGGGGCAAATGATACCGTTAATAAGTAAGAAGGGGTTCATGTCATGTGGCAAAAGATACCGTTAACAAGTAAGAAGGGGTTCATGTCATGGGGCAAATGATACCGTGAACAAGTAAAAAGGGGTTCATGTCATGGGGCAAATGATACCGTTAATAAGTAAGAAGGGGTTCATGTCATGTGGCAAATGATACCGTGAACAAGTAAAAATCGTTAAAACGTTCTGAGGCTAGTCTATATAGACTAGCACCAGAATTAAACACCCCATTTAGTCAGTTGAACACTTCATACATTCGCGATTCGGCCGAACACCTATCCCTTTCTTACTCATTACTCCTTGTCAAAACTTCAAAAATGAAATATTTATTCTGTTAAGTCATTCTACATGGTACAATTTATAAAACACCCAATCGGGCTGTATCTTTCATAAACTCGCTAGAATACTTTTGCGAGCTAATAATATATGCAATTGGAATATAAGTTTAAAATCCACTTTAATGATTTTCTAGTGCTGCTGAAGATGATCCTAATTCAATTATTGCTGGTATGCCTGTCCTCAAAGTATGGAAGGCAGGACATGTAAGTGTTTGAAATTCATTTCAAAATTGCTTCAAAATTATTATTAAATGAAATATTTGAATGATGATATTATGGATTTCCCACGTCCTCGTTCGTATGGTGGACGATAACTCCGACACCGATTCCCAAAACCTAATTAGTCAACGTTAAAAATATAAATAATTATAAAGATTAATGAATGATCGTTTTCTTTGGTGATTTGTTTCAGGTTGTTATCATGAAAAGATCCCTAGGACAAGGCTATGCTGCTGTAGATAATCCACTATTCTTTAAATCCAACGCATCCATGTTATTAGGCGATGCTAAGAAGACTTGTGACGCGTTATTAATGAAAATCAAGACGGAAATGGAGTAATATTTAAGAAAATTAAGTTAATATTTTGTTAAATTATTTAAACACAAATAAATAAAATCTACATACATAGTGATAAGTATTTTCAAATTTTTCTAATGCTTCCTAAATTGGTTCGGAAAGATTTTAATGACATTGTGATTTTGACCATAATTAATTGTTTTGTTTTTCATATTTTAGTTTTCGAAAAAAATGTATGGCTATGAAAGAAAATCACCAAATCAAATAAAAGCTCATTTAATAAAAGAAATACGGGAGCTGCTCAGATTTTTTCCATACTTGTGATTTTATTTCTCAATTTTCGTAATTTTATAATTCTCACTTAAACTACATCCAATATAATGCATTATAACACCTTAAGTTTTTTAGTACAGCAATATAACACTTCCATACTATAATAGTCTATATCTGCACATATGTATACATCTTTAAAGATTTCCACACTCTAGAATATATCCATTTATATATATACCATTTATGTTTTATATGCTGTTTTACACACTTCACATGTAATAATTACGCATGTTTTCTTGAGTGGTCGCGAAAAACCGATTTCCACCATACTCCATTTCTCCCCAGCAGACGTGGGGACGATTCCAAAAAGAGTAAGAATTACTTTCATCCCGATTTTTAAGCAAATGCTTGGTAAACATTCACCCAAGCAGTCTCAAACTAGAAGGACATGGGTTCTTTTAAGATAATGTGGTTATCAATTAATCCCTGTACTGCTGTCTAGGGATTTCTTTTTGGTATAGGAAGACCACCCACTTTGTGAAAATTTGGAAATATCCCCTTAAAAAATGGAATCTACATGGATTTCCAACATTCCAATTGATAATAGCCGACAATGAAAAGGCATGAAAATTCCTCAAGAAGTTGTTTGAGACGCTTGTTCATCTGTAGCTGAAAGTAACCGAGCCCCATACTCTTCCCAGATTTCGGATTTTATTTGTCTATTGCAAAACCCAGGGTGACTGGCAAACCTGTTCTAAATCCATATCAAACTAGAAGAAATTTTCCCCTTCTTTTCTAAAAGGGAAAATCCCCTCATGTTACGAACCTTTTTGTAAGCTTCTATTCCTAAAAAGGATTTTGCAAACGACGGATTTTTTTCTCTCTGCTGGATAGAAACTTGCTGATATTTTTTATATATAATTATCTGTGTACAGATTATAGAATAGAGTAATAATTGTGATTAAAATTAAAAAACATGATTTGTTTTTCTTGTTGGTTCGTTGATGACTCAATAATAATAATAAATAGCAATAAAAACACTTTTTGTGTAAATACGAGTTGGAGGACATTATTTTTCGAACAAGGACATTTTTAACAATTAAAAAGACTGTATTTACCATTCTCCATTTTGTTTAGCGATTAACTATTATTATAATTTTATAATACTCGTAATACATTTAGATGATGACTTGATAAGTCTACAAACTGCAAACACTAGTTGTCTACAAGTTTCTTTTAGGTTTATATCGAATTTTACAATTTCACAAGTAAAACTTAAAAATTATAACTTGGTAAGTCATATGTAGATACTTTCACAAGTTCCTCCTCTTTTGACAATCAGGGAGAAAAGTCTACAAGTTTTTTGGAATAATTTATAATTTATACGGCTAAGTTAAGTGGTAATTGTAATAATACTTGATTGCACTGGATTTTATTTTTCCTTCATGTACCATTCCCATTTCCACCTCTTCTAACAGTTTTTCAGTGACTTGTGTTGAGGATATATTATTTTTCCTATGATTAGATCTCACTTTGATAAAGATATATAGATAACTATACAATTATTTATGATGTACACTTTTGTTTTTAAGTAAGCTAAATGGAGAAAATTATCCTTTTCCGTCGTGGGGGTTATCTGCTATAAGAGTAAGAGTATACCAGCATGTATTAGAGAAGGGATTAGAGAGTTATGTTTTTAAAATTCCTTTCTCTGTGATAAATTCCATTTATCTTATACTGTGGGGAACTTTTAGTTGGAGATGAGGAAAAAATGAATTGTATATTGAAATACAAGGGGTAATTATATACCTTTTTAATGTATCAATGTTAATAATGTTAGAAATATGAGGATAGTTCATGGATACGACGATGACTGTGAAGGTCGTTTACTTTTTCAGGGAAGGATTTTTTCCCTTATGTAGAGGAGGGTTTCATTGGGAAATATGGAATACTTAAGTATTTCAACGAAGTTTTTTAAAATTACATTTAAAAAATTGATTTCGATTTCACAATGGTTCCCGTTCCAATTCCCCCGTCCCCCCTCATCAAAACTGCTAACCCTGCTACTGCCTGTCTCACTGTTTATTTGGACAAAGGACTTTGTAAAATTGGAATTTGTTTACATCGACTTTGTTCTGTGTTTTCAGGCATGATAGGTACATTTTCATTTTTTTGAAGGACTAGATAGTTATTTTTAAATAGTTAACCTGGATAATTATTTATACAATAATTTTTTAAACCTGATTCAGGTTAATGAGGATTTTGTTGCGACTTGCGGAACTCAAAAACGCTATTGAGAAAAGGGTCGTAGCTTTATGTAATTATCTCTTTTTTAAGTTAAATAGCTTCATAAGCAGTGATTTCTTGTGGGTTTCCGTTCATTCTAAATCGAATGTACTTTTTTCAATAGAATGTATTTCTTTGGCAGAAAAACTTTTTGCAGAAAAAGTTGCAATAATTAAATATTTTTGCGATAAATTGATTGAAGATATTTTTGTTGTAAAATATATTTAAATATTTTTAAAGATGATTGTTGAAAAGGAAAAGAGTTAATTAGCCTTTGAAAAATCCTTGTACTGCGGAGAGAATAGAAAGAAAAAAATTGTTCAGGTTCATGTTCTTGAGTTTCTCAGTTCATCATTTTTGTTTCACTTTTTTTCTTTTTCATCTCGATTAAAATCCCAATCTCTTAATTGCTATTAGATAAATACACAGTGAATTTATGAATGATTCTTCTTTAAAATCTATAATTATCCATGTATCGTATATGCATAATAATATAGTTGATTTTTTCTTCCCCACCTTTAACCACATCTTTAAGTTATGGACTAGTTATAGTTACATAGTTTAAGGTTAAAAGGTATTTCTTTGTAATTATCTTCAATGTGTAATAATAACCTTACACATTTTTAACGTTTGGGTTGGCTTTTGATTTTTTTCAGCAATTGAACTGCTGCACCAAAGGAAATTCACGATGAATTTTACATTATCGGATTCTACCGAAAAAACAATTAAGTCGCGAGAAAGGAATTTAAATAGAGAGAAATTATTTTTTTAAAAACACTCTGTCAAAGATGATGAAAGATTTGACGTACTTTTTTTCTCTGTAAGTTTATTTCTTCTGTCTTTGTGCAACGAGTGCGATCTGCGGTCAGGTGTGGATAAATTGGTTAAATGTATTGTAATTAGCTTTGCTCATAGTTGTAGCGCAATTTAAGTTAATGTTCAAGAGATGAGTTGAGATAAAAAATGGAAATTAAGACACACTCGGTCTCTCTCACGTGACTGTAACTTTAAATACTCTAAATACTCTACTTTTTCTTTAGTAATAATTTTAACTAATGGAGGAAAAGAGGGCTTAAAGGAGAAAAGGATAAAAAAGGATATAATAATTATATAGCTTTAAGTACCAATGGCCACAATTGTACGTTTGAATGTTTAAAATCTTTTAAATTGTGCATACATTTAGTTCTGATCGAATACATATTCAAAATGAAGGCAATCGTAAAAGCTTTACGAACAAAGCGGAAACTGCGTAGAGACAAGTTAACTAACAATTAACTTTGTAAAGAATGTATTTATATTATACTGACTTGTTGCTTTTTCTGCGTTCGGAAGAGTTTTCAGTGATTTTTATTTACTACTGACTCTCGTCAGTTGTCTGTGTTGTCGTTGTATTTGTCAATTCTTGAGGGTGGTTAATACACAAGTTACTAATGTTAGTTGGCTGTTTTTGATGTTGGAT
>JAHZNA010004737.1:0-16789 GCA_027743935.1 Sinodicranocentrus sp. ZH6 | reverse complement strand
GGAAAATGGCCAATTTTTCAACGGATTCGTATTCCTCGCATTAATCTTCACCTGTATACAAATTTTCAGCCAAAAAGCTTTTATGTGGCCAAACGACACCTCAGGTCCAAAACGTCTGCGCATACTACTCACCAATTGCAATACCAATTATAGAATAGAAATGAATAGTTAAAAGAGTTGCAAGTTCTTTACAGGAGTATTTGGTTTAAATAAACAAATATTGTGCAAACTCCCTCACACATGTTACAAGCCTTCTTCAAGAATTCCAAAACTTTTGAGTGGTATCACAGATTTCAAGAGTGGTACAGACATTTTAGGGATGCACATATCATGCTGGAAAGAACATGATACCTACCTTAGCTTGAAGACAACGTCATTTTATTAAAGATAGACTAGTTGATAGCACGCTTTAAGAAAAATACCCAAAAAGTGTGGAAAATATTTGGATAATCCCGTCAAGGAAAATTCCACCTTGTTCTGTTAATTTTTGTAAGGTGCTCATCAAATGGAGCAACCACCATGAAATGGAACAGTACTTGTACACATTTTAATGCATATACCGTGATAGACAGGATTATCACGATTCTTAGCAGAACCAGCGTCATGATAATAAGAAAAGGGAGATGAAACCCTCTGATAACTCTTTTAGTTACGATTTTTCACAGGCAAAAAATTAAACATTTTCTGCACACACACACGCGAAATATTGAAAAGACAACTGGATTATTCTCTCACACTTTTTAATGATGCTTTATCCTGAAATAATAGACAGAAGCGAAACATTTAATTGCATAATGTCTGCTTGACCAGCAATAATCCTTGTAAGGAAAGAGCTATGGACAGACAGCAGACAGCGTTTGGGGTGAGAGGCGAAAAACCTAATGAAATGAAAATATTGATATTATAACTTCCCCTTAGTTATTATGTATCATATGATATATGGTAATAATTTTATTTGATGTACGAACGAAAACGAGATTTAAGGAAAATGATCAAGCAAGAAGCAATCTTAGACAGCTTCTGTTTTCCATGCACGGTAAATTGTGCGAATAAAGTTGTGAGAAATGTATGGTTGAGTGAGTGAGAAGCTCAAAGGATTTAAAGGGGAGCATGCGACGATGCGACTTTAATGTGCATAGAATGCATTTTTCTCTGTGAAGCATTTGTAAGAACTAGTATCTGAATATTAGCTAATTGAAAGATGATATAATAAAATTATTATTATGATGACTTCTCCGTCTTGATTGTGTGATTGCTGAAAATCAGGACTTGGTGCAGGCTCTTAATTTGTGCGCTTAGTAATTTTCTTATGTTGTACCTAAACATGTAGCTATGACGGAGGGTAATGTACATATTTAGTTTTGAGCTGATAACATCAATATCCTCCACCAACCTTCCTTTCATTTGAAAAACAAGATAAGACTATTGTCTATTCCTGGACTATATCCTGGACTTATTTAACGCTGGGCTGCGCTCCTATCAACAAAACTTGGAGTGGTGCAACTGGCTCCTGTTTCATGGAATTCGTGCAGGATGTGCAACTGAACGTAGTAAAATGTCTACTTGTAAGAATGTTTGAAGACAGCAATTTCTCATTAATCCTTCCAACGTCAACACTTAAGTTTCCAGAGACTTTCAACGTCATAATAATCATCATCACCACCTGTATGTACTTTTATTACTGAGCTAAATCTGTACTGTATGTACTGTAATCTCCATAACAGGTAGCTATATGAGCAGATTCTATAGGCTGAAAATATGTTGTGGTATGTGGAGATTAAATGGAAGAATTAAGCTGTGAAAACCAGACGGTTTTATTTGATTCAGGAAACTGGTCTAGTAAGTAAGTAGAGGTACCAAAAAGAAGAGGAGCTATAGATAAGGCATTTTACGTTGGCTATCCTCCTAAATCTAAATCCTGCTTTTTCTCTCTCAAACGCATCGTTGACTTTTGACTTATTACTCTCTGATTCACTCTTTTTTCCATTTTGATGAACCTCGCGCTTTATCAAGTAAAACATGGTTCAAGGCTACAGGATTGGCTTAGATGTGACTTTTATGGAAAACATGTGTGTTTGTTGATTTACCTTGAATACGTATGGGATCATACGACTTGTCGTTAAATAATTTAAGAATGAAGCACCTCATTTAAATTGAGAGCATTAGCCATCTAATTATGTCATTATGCTAAATGCTAACAGAAGAATTAATAACTTTTGCATGTTGATTGGTAAAAGAGCTGAGCAATGAGCAAAGATGTTGACTTTGTAGCGAAGCAATAAATCTCTGAAATTATATCTCTTACCTCGATGGACAACCAATGACAGAGGTTCATCAGAGCTGTCCTGATCCAAATCAATTTCTTCCCTTCGAGCTTTACTAATATCCAAAGAATCCAGCCGTCTTGGCTTAATTAGCTTTTTAATATAATCATCCGTGTACCTATGAGCAGTGTGCGGGGGTGGGGATATGGATTTACATCCGCCACGGGCACTATGATTCCCAGTTTCGATTTCACCATCATCGATCTCTCCCCCGGGTTGCTTGGTCGTTTCCAACAATCTTTGTTGCTGTTGGAGCAACCGATTCTTTATCAAAAAGATTTTCGGCATTTTTAACTCTTATAAGCTAAATCAACAGTCAGCACAAAATCCTTTCCCTATTTATATGCATGCACATGCATAATCTGCACAGTTTCTCCGAAACAAGCACTTCCTTAGTTACGTGCCAGTACAACATGCAACACAATAAATTAAAATTAAACAACTTGAAAAAAAAAGCTACACAGCTGAGTTCTGTATAAATCAATCAATAGTATTATAAACTTGTGCACAAAATGTTTTCACTTGGCCCAGTGCCGGTTATTGAGTTTGAGCCTCAATTAAATGTATGATTATGAAACAGTCATTAACTTTGTAAACACTCGCATGGAACATGCTTTCTCTTTCGAGTAATAACGAAAAAATAGTTCTTTTCCTTTCCAGGCCAAGCGCACATGATTACTTAAACTGAACAATAATCCAATACAGTGTAAGGCGAGTGTGGAGAAAATTTTCCATGAAAAAAATCTCAAAATCCCACTCCCTCTGCACGTCTTCCTCCTACATGGACACACTAACCAAAGGAGTACACAAGATAAATTCGAGTAGAATTAAACAGCACGAAATGCTCTGCAGTTTCCTGCAAAGACTCAACAAAGTATTTTTGTAGAAACGCATGGACCGCACGACGATGTCTCCTCCTCGCAGGTTTCTATGTTTCTGTGTGAAAAAACGGTTCTAACCAGAAGGTAGCTTAGCCCGTAGACCCTACCGTTCCTCCTACTAATGGTCACACAACAATGCATGCAATACATGTAATGAACGAGTGAAGGAAGAGGCTTATCATCATCCGTCTTCTTCAGCCGCAATACAACTAATCCTGTTCCCTTCCCAACAAAAATCCTCGACTCGTTTTCTTTCCTGACAATTAAATGAGTGAGTGAGGTTTCTTCTCAGTTTGAGTCGCCCAGAGATATAAAATACATACGTGAGTGAGGATACAATGTTCAAATCTTTATTGGGGATGCATCCTACCTACTGTAAATTCCTGCAGTAATAACAATAACAGTGTTGGTAGTATAACTTGGCTAGTTCTTTAGTTCAAATGGATGAGTCCTGTATACTTATTGTATCAGCTTTGCCAGCTCTGAAAATGAGCGAGCACTGGCTCAGGCTTTTCGGTGGAAAGTAAAGTAAGAGCTAAATTATCTACTGTGAATCCTGCTATTCCGTCCACTGCCAAGGATGAACTGAACAGGTAGGAATTCATGGCCAAGGCTAACAGTTAGTCCAACCCCCTCTGCTCATCATTTTCGTTATACGCTTTTTGGACAAAAAACCTAACCACCACCACCACCACCAAGACACAACATGTAAGTACGAACGTGCTTGTCATGTTCATCATGAGAATACAATGTGATGGTCCGCATCAGAGAACCTGCATCACTCTCTCGTCTCAATGGAGAGTATCATCATAGAAGAATGGTTCCAACACTATCATCAACAACACACTCCTGCAGAGTGAACCATTCTTTGCGTCAGAACTGAACCATGGAACAGCCGTACTATCATCTCAATATGAATTAAAGTGCAGGATTTCGAATACACATTTACACATACCTTCTCCTATCTCCAAACATGGATTAAGGTCTGTATCAAGTTTACCATGGCGTTTGGCCGTATTCTGCACCCAAAATATGGAATTGTACAGTTTCATATACATAAAAGATGTTTGATTAGTTTGCGTACTTTTTCCAACCATTGATACCTCTGGTGTGCTCCCACAGTTACTTTTTACCATTTCTAGCATTATCAGTGGAATTTCAGTAGGTATATCGCCTTCACTCTTCTCCATAGCGAATCACTGCCAGTTGATGAATTTAGAGCGTCGTGTTCCTTGTATTTGCAAGCGTACCTACAATTTACATACACAAAATACTGTACTACCTGACGTGTGCTCTACCTGCACCAGTGCAGCCGAGCCAATAAGCACTAGACCAGTTTTCCATAGTCAAATATAAGAAACCAACAGTTATATATATGTAGATTACAATATGTTTTTATCCACTTTTATCATTGTTATTCTTCTGTTAAAATCGAACTTTGCATTTCTGCAGCATTCTCCAGCAAATAAATATAGGTATGGGATTGTTTACAAGAGTCTGTGTAGCAAGATTCTAACTTGCATTTGCCCTTTAACCCTTTGTGACATGCACAGATATACAAATGAACCAATTTAACATTGCACCCCATTCATTTGACATGTTCTCGTGATGAATGCATGTGTACAGCAGTTCTCGTTCAAAAATCATAATCCACTGTCACTCTCATGGTTATGCGTAATGGACATTAAATAACTGAAAATATGCAGCAACTTTAGTGACTTTTTTTGAGTCAAGTAAATCGTACGGGTCTTTGAGTTTTTTCGTATTTTTTTTTCATTGAAACACTGTTGACTGTACATATTTCCTTCCCGTAAAGTAACGTTGACGGGAATGATGGAGATTGTGGCAATGAAAACCTGTTGCTTCACATGTTGTCCATGAATGCATCCAAACATACTTGAAACATTGTTGCAGCAACCCCTGTTATACACCACCTTGCGGGCATTCATTTTGTGGACAAGTAGATTGCACGACGAGTATAAAAGGAGCAAAGCTGTTTATCAAGGGAAAAAATCCTAGTGCTTTTTCACTCCCTCTTAAACCTGTCATATCACTTTAGTCTGACTTAAGTCGATATACTCACAAGCTTCTAACTTTCAATTTGTCGCTTGACTTTTATTTACTTTCAGATAAAAGGGGTTCACAGGTGGTATGCTTGGGTTTTTTTTTGCATAAACCGAATTTCTATCTATTTTAAAAGTAGATTTTTCATCATATCTCTACTATTGAATTGTGTGTTCAAAGTGCAATTTTTTCTAAATAAGCATGAATTTGATTATCTCAATCCGTCATTGCTTTCAAAACACTGATGATGCGTCAATTCCACAATATTCCTTTTCTCAGAGTTCAATTCACGTTTTCAGGGAAAAGAGGCTGTCCCTGGGAAACAGTCAATGTACTGAAAAAACCGAATGAAATGGTGCTGGTCAGTATTTTATGTGACTGGCTATTTGAAAGAGAGAAGAATAAAAGTTGCGGATCACATAACTCGGTGAACATGCCTTCATTATTATGTTTTTTCCTTCATATTTTACGAAAGAAAATAGCAGGTAGGTATGCAACATAGGTATTCATGCATAAGAATGTATGGATAAAAATCCACCCTCCGTCCCCTTGCTTGGTTTTTACTACCCCTTGTGGATTTGAAATTCCTTTTCGAAGAGAGAGAGAGACATGAAGAGAAGACAAAATGTACTCTTTCCCTTATACCATCTTCGGTAAAAATAGCATGACGCATTTAAGGTTTCACAGTGGATGAATCCAAATGGAAGAATAAAACTGAGCAAGCAGGTATTTCATCCCTAATAATAACGATAATCACAAAAGAATCTCGTGATATAATACTCTCTGTATGTACACACAACTCCATGTATAACTTTCATTTATTCCTCCGGCAATGTAATACATTTCCTCTTATATAACATTCCCTTATGGTGGATTTACATTTTTAAAATGAAAACCTGCATTTCCTGGTTTCTCCTTAAAACTTCCTCTTTACGCTTCGTACTCTCCTCCAACACGAGCTTAAATTAACTGTGTTTGCTGTGGCGGAGATGATGAGCATACCATCAGGAAAAAGCTTGACGTTCATTGCCAAGGATGGGAAGGAAATTTTCTTTCTGGGCGAGCTTCATGTTATTTAGTTACGAATCACGTATGCATGCAAACTACAACCTTCTTTCTTGGCAGAGTACCTATTACGTGGCAGAGAAAAATATACACATGCGCTAAGAGAAAGAAGAGGCGTAGCAGACTTTTTACTTTGTATAGTGTCGTCGCCATATCATACCTTGTTCGTATAAATATATCAAAGGGCTTGCTTCGGGCTTGGGGCTTCGAACATGGTTTTCGATAGCATCCTCAGAGCAAGATTTTTGTCATTTAAGTGCATCAGCAGGTTACAAAAATTATGCAAGTTAATCGCATATCATGTTTTTTCAGTTTTTCTTGTATAAAATTTAGAATGGAATGTTCAAGCTTGCGCTTTATTAGTAGGCTAATAATTTTCTACAAAACGTTACAAAATATTTTGATTTCACACTTTGAGCTGAATAGAGATTTTTGTTTTGATTTTGGACAAAGTTGGGATTTGTCTCATGTTCTCAAATGTCAGAATAAAACAATATCATGTAAGTCTTGTTGAATGGCACCATGCAAATTGGGATATGAATGAATCCTGCGTTTTGAACCACTTTGCTTCATCCGTGCGTAGCTAGAATTATAATATGAATTTGACTCTTCTCTTTGGTTAGGTGATAAGAACCCAAAATTTGTTTAAGAGCTATTGGACTATTTTAGTGTAGTATATCCATCCATTATCAGTTTGACGTATTTGGATACGGCAGATAATTTTATATCTTTTTGTTCTCAAAATCCCTCAGGCATGTTGGACGCTATACTTTAATTCAAAATACCCCAATAACGTTTCATAAAACATTAGCGTCAATAAAGCTGAAGTGTATTTTAAGGTAGCAACTAACGATATACATTTTAGTTATCACGTGAATATTGCTCCATACATCTATTACTACCTCTTATGATTGTTTTAATTTCAAAAGTATTCTTTACCATTGTCCTCAAACTTTTGCACAATCGAAGAATGTAAAATTGTAGTAGCAAGTCTCATTTGAGGAACAAACGATTCCAGTTTCATATACCTGTTTTAGTTGTATAGTTTTAATTATATTATTTTCTGTTTCCCTCAAACTATCTTTATAAACAATCTCTACAAAAATTACGACTATAACAAGTCTCATTTGAGTAACTAATCATTCCAGTTTTCCTTTATGTTTTTAAAATGCCTCATATCTTCAGTACAGTCCTTACATTTTTAATTTTAGCTAATTTCGATATCCTTACAGCCTCTGAATTTGCATCTTAACTAAACAAAACTAAATTTACGTTGTGGGATCTAATTATTTATTCAAATCGGATTTATCAAAACAGGAATTCGTACTACTCCCCCATTCATTCGTCTACAGACGTCATTGTCTACGCATCGCAGTTACCAATCCCATCGTATACGTTCCGTCTAATAATTAATAAAGAGTGCAAATACATAAGTGGTGTCATCAAATTTGATTGACTCAACTCAACGCCCAAACATGAATGTTGAAATCATTGCCAATCATAATCGCAACAAGTGCAGTGTTGAGTTAGTTGATCATTGCAGTGGAGAGTACATCTCTTGGGTTAAATGTACCAAGGTATGTCGGGAAGAGGTTGACGTTTTATAACTCGGTGTAACATTTTTTGAGTCTGACACCAACTCAAACCAAAACGGACAGGATAAGGGAGTAGCAGAACTCTTTAACACTTCTCTTCCTCTTTTAGTCACAGACTGCTATTCTCGGTGAAATCATCATATAGCTGACAAAGATTCCTGCATACTTTCATCCCAGCTTTTTCTATCCTGTCTGGACTCGGAGAAGATTTCGTTGCGAATTAGGTATGCATCGTATCCTCATCATCATTACGATTCCACCTTCCCAAACTACGTATGCAATAAGTGGCAAATTGTTGCAAGCTTCGCTTGTTGAACAGCGGAAAAGGCTTGAAGCGTGGCTAATACCTGATCTCGTAGGAAGCCTATTGTTGCATTACAAAAGTTTTTTATTTAATATATTAGTAAGTATAGTGGTCCTCTTTTACAATTCACATGGAGATGTTGTCTGCCAAATTATTTTGAATATCATGAAATCATACACTTGTAAAAACATGACAATACCCACTATGCCACTGTATTTCATCTTCATCATTATTTTGTCGACTCGACGGCTCTTCACACCAGTTTCACAACACCACACTGAGTCAGCAACTATGTATATAATATGAACTTGTAATAATACTGAATTCATTGTATGAGGTCCTTCCTCTTTCAACAGTCACTGCCTTGTAAAAAAACAAATCCTTCATTATAATATTTTATTAGGGTTTCTGTGAAGTGACGCGATTTCACATTAAATTCATTTAGCGCTCTGTAGCCATTTTTTTCGAGAGCATCCCTGCAGAACTCCTATTTTCGTAGAAAGGAAATCATACATAAAATACTCTAAAAATTTAGTTTTCCATGAGCATGTAAGAAATAATGGAAGATTTTTGTTCATTTAGTTTAGCTAATTTTATCTCCTTGTGAGGTAATTTCAACGGAGATGTACAGTTCGTTCCTAATTTTATTCATGGGTGAACGCCTACGCATATCGAGGAGGGTGTATTAATTCTCAGTATGGAGATTTTAAGATGGACAAATAAATAAATAAGCATTTAGCTGTTGGGGTGTGGAACTATGCATTTGCATACGTTCTGGAACAATGCCTGTGTTATATATGTAATCATACAATTAAAAGATTCCAGGGTTACAAACTAGTGAAATGTGACAAAAATCAATGATCATCGGTTTTGAGAAGGATAAATAGCTAAATTTATTGGGCATTTCCTTCCCCAACTCATTCTTCCACGATTTATTGTGGAATATTGGAATCAGCAAGCATGAAAATCAAACGATCCCAAGCGTTTACACGACGACAACTCAATTGTGTTCACTCACGCTCATACGATTGTCTATATGAGCTCAAAGCCGTCAAAACTTGAAACATTGATGTTGAAGCTAGAGGGAAATAAAGTCAGCTTCGAGACATTGTATACACACTATAGAGAGGGAAAAACTAGGATATTTTATTTGATACTGCTACAGTGAGAAAGACGAAGGCTCACGTCTTCATTTCGATTTCCACAGAAGGTCATTGGCATGATAGTTTGTGTGAGAGATGATGTTGATGCAGTGGCTGACTTACTTGTTCGTCACAGTTATAGTGTTAGCGATGGTGTAAAATACTTTTGCTTATGGTTTTACTTTACTCCTCTTCCCCACATGCATAGGTAATGTATAGAATCTCTCACAACAAACCAGAAAGATCCTGCACTATCATCATCCTCCTCATCAATATCAAGCGTGATAATCCGCTACTTTTTTGTAGAGTACGTGTATTATATGCATAGATTTTTTTATATAGAGTTCTATGCTCAGCGTTCGACTCACTTTTTCTATCATTTCTCCTCATACACACCGGCTAGACAGGTATTTATGCAAGAATCGAATTCACGCAATGGGAATATTCCTCGTAACATCAACACTTGAGAATCGTGAAATTGCACTTACATAATAGCATTATCATTGCGCACTGACGTGAAATCTCCTTTTACTAAAGTCAGCTAAAGTTAGTATCGGTGGAGGAGTTGTTCGTTCGTGCTATACGAGAAAAGAGTGAAAGAAATGGCAACATGTTTTTATAGGTAAAAATTGTAAGGAAATGCATAGACTCTGTTGTGTGGGAACAAAAAATAAAAATAAATAAAGCGAAAGGAGATATAGGGGATGATGATTAGTGGAAACAGACGAACGGATGGATGATGATGACGGAATTCCGTTAATAGGATTTTTTTACAATTGTTTACTCACTCAAGTTTGTTCCTTCTTGGTATCTTTCTCCTTTAGAGCTTGGCGAGAGAAAAAATGATGGAGTATTTTTAGTACAACCTTAAGTGAAATAATCTGTACGTTTTGAATTTTATTTTTCATCTGTTACATTTTATATTTCCTATTAATCCATCTCTTCACGCGAACACCGTGAAGGAACGTGAAAGTAATGGGTGATTCAGTACTAATCAGTACTATCCCGATTGTAACGGCTCGTTGAGTAAAGAGAACATTTATTCTAAAAGAGGTACATTGGCGGATTATTATGGTTGTGTAAAGGGAAAGAGAAATGTGCACTTACTCAATTGATTTCATTTTCATTTTAGCTTCTCTTTCTCTCTATCTGGACACCGTTAGCATTTATACCATCCAGAAAGTAAACGTAGATTACGGTTTTGCAATTAATCTAAAACTAGATTTTTCTTTCATTTCACGGTTTCAACCTGTCAGATTAGCTTGCAATGAAAGCATGTTGGTTTGAAAGTATACATCTGCGGAGAAATAGAAACCTCAGAAGAGCTACATTGTATCACCTATAGCAAGCTGGCTAGTTGAGGATCTTTCATGTTTTGATGGTAGCTCTCTGTTGTTCAACCGATATTTTATGAACATTGTTATTATTCCATTGTGCTTGCTTGTTTTCAATGGTGTGGTGATGTAAATGATGATATGTGTGCAACAATGGAAAACACCAGCCAAAAAGTCTCATCTTACTTGTTACATTACATTTTTCAGTGATTCTGCTCTCGAGGAATGGGCTGCTGTGGTGGAGATGATTATACAAGTCCAAGTCTGAACAAATTATATATTTTTTACGCTTTAAAAGCCTATTGTATTGTTGCTCCTCTCGAGCTGAATAAATGGCAAGGTGATTTTAAAAGTGGAAATATGTAGTTGGCAGTGGGGAGAGAATTATAGGCAGAATTTTAACGTTTTAAGCTCCCTGCTCACGTATGTCTAACTTGCCAGTAGGCTGAACACAACAAGAGAAATGAGCAACTTCACTTTTTCCTTCATGCATATATCCAGTTATAATACACTACATAATGCATGCAATGGGGTAGCTTTGCAATGCTTCTCTTTCTCCCTCTCTACAACGAATACTGTTGCTTGTCCCATTATTCCCACTATCAGCTTCGAATATATACATATAATAACAATAAAAATATTTTTTTGATAAGTTCTCACCGTTCGTTGTCTATGGTGGAGGAAATGGCAAGTTCATTGTTACTTTGCTTCTGCCAACAGCAAAACACATCAACTTTTCTCGCTCTCCTCAGTAAATGCATAATATATATTCTCCTATGGAGCTTGTTGCATAATGATGTGCTCATGAACTTGCGCTTATATCCCACCCAGCAGAGAAGTGATTGGGTTGGGATATGTGATGATGTAAAAGTGAGTGTTTGCTTTTTAATACCCACCCCAGCATACAAAAGGTGGAACACATTTTATTCATGTACGTGTCGCTTCGTTGTTCATGTTTACTGATAAGAGTTGATGATGTATAAGCTCAAACAAGGGAAGCTTTTATGTTTGTGTGCATTTCTAAAAAATGTGCATTCAAAGATGAAAGCAAAGTGCATTGTAAACTTGTGGGGCTTGAATTTTGAATTAAATTTTAAAAAGATGGTAGCAATTATTTAAACAGAATAAAACGAGCTAAAATTTATAAAAGAAACATATATTTTTCATCCTTCTTCCTCAGAAGCCGGATATTCGCTTGGATGCATAAAGGCAAAGCTCCCAAAAATATTTTTCTCGGGGAGTCGTAAATTGCGATGCATAGATTAATAAGATTATAATTATATGAGCATTTTAAATACAAAACAACTTTTACCAACATCAATCTCCAACTGTATTCTGAATGATGTCGATTGAAAGTAATGATTGTAAGGGTGAAATATGGGGTTTGTGTATAAACGCAAAACAAAGATATAAAATTTTACAACCTGAAGAAAGGTTTTATCTTACCTCCACATGTCTTTCTCATATGACGCTCATGTAAAACTCTGACATTGGTTGTATGGCAAACATCAAAAGTGAAAATATAAACTTCCAATTTTTTTTACCAGATAAAAAAAACTAGATTCCCTGAAGATTGAATAAAGACAAATCCAACGGGATTTTGTGTTTTCCCTATTGATTAATACTTGCTAGCTTCCGTTTACATTGCTTCGCTGTATGCATCGATATGAATGAGAAGATTCTGCATCATATTCACATGGTTGGATCAACTAGCAGAAATGCTTTAGATTGATGATATCCCTACACAAACTCATACATCCCAAGAGAATCCGACGTTTCAGTAGTTTCTGGTAAAAAAAGTTGGAAGATTCGGTCTAATGGAGCTTGTATGATGACGAGGTGAAAAATATACATATTTGGCCGTGCTTCGAAGATGAAACGATATGATAATGATACTGCTTCTCTACCTCAACCATACAAGAATCGAACCACAATGAAAGGTATTTCCATTGTTGGTGATTGTACACATAAACTTGAGCTTTACTCTGTCACGATAGAATGAGCAAGCAGATGATAATAATAGACACGATGAACCGCTAATGAACTTCCTGAATTGCATTTTTTCAAGTGTAAAAAGTACACATTCCCTTTCCATATAGGATTTTATCCTCTTGCTTCTTATTCTGCTTCTTCACGTAATAGATATTACATAAAAAATGTTCCTTGCCAATTAAAGTGCACGATTCAGTTTCAATGCATTGCCTTTTATTCCATCCTCAAGCTACACGCAAAACACTGGTTTAGTTTTAACCCCTTTGATGAGAATTTCTCAGTCATGATGAGAAGTCTCAAGAAAGAAGTTTTTTCGTTGAGAAGTCTCATCATCGAGAAGGTATTATGGACAGGTCGTGTTGTAGTCTTCTTTTGTCACCGGGAATGTATGTGGTTGTAAAAATGTGGATAACCCAGTAACTTACGCACATGTCAGAGGAATTTTTTTAGGTACGTTGACACGAAACTGTAAAACCTGTAAACTAAAGCTCAGTAGGGGTAGGTAATTATGTAACGATTATTATTACGAGGGGTAATGATAATGTGTAAAAAAAACTTCTCTCATCAATCCCATAAAATGATGGAAGAGAAGGCCAAGTTCAGGAACAATGCGTACATTTTCCTCTGCCTTTTCTTTAGAAAAATCTCATGTTCTTGTACAAACGGCAATTCTTTTCCGTTTCCTATTTTCACATGAGCTTATAAAAAGGATGGGATTCCTCTTTAGTGGAAATTTTTTCTTTGGAAAGACATTGTTTGAAGTTGAAACATATCTATAGAAAAGAAATATATATGACATATGGCAGAGAACAGACTAAACCCAGAAAAAGGGTAATCACATGTAAGCATTGACAAGAGATTTAGCAGTTGTTTTGAAGAGGCGACATTGTCAAGTTGACAATTGGCGTTGGTGGAAAAGAGGTACTTTTTAGAAAAAAGAGGAATATCATGACGGCAAGAGTTTTTGTGAGGAAAATACGTTCACCAAACTTGTAAAGGGTACTACTTTACAGCAGCGTATAAACAGCCCTTAATAAAAGTTTTTATCACTTTCAACTAAAGTGCACTTCTTATGATTCTAATTTTGTCCCGTTGTTTTTCTCTAAAATGACAAAATGTAAAGAGGAAGGGTCATTTGGGTGGTGGGTGAAATACAACCTGTAATGGAAGTCCAGTGAACTGCATCCGTTGTCTCGATACATATGCGTCTTGTTGTTTGATATTTGACCCTTTCGGCCGCTTGTAAAGTGAGCTATCATGTTAGAATTTATTTGAAAGGATACTTGTAAACGTAGAAAGTTTCCTGGTGACAACAGAGAAATGCCGCGACACGGAGTAAAGAAAATGACACCTTTTTACACCCTTCCAGTAAATCTGCTACTCCTATTGATAAGTTAACAGGCGGAAAAAATCGGGTTCGGAAACCCTTCAATCAGCATCGTTAATTACTGCTACTCTTTTATAAATCTGATTTATTTATCAGTAGAACTTGTTTCGCAGTGGGAGTGGGAAGATGTTGACCTTTTGAAAATAGTTTGGAAATTGTTAGTTTGTAAATCTTCATGTGCATTACTGGCTACAAAGGACTCCCATGATGACAAGCGTTCAATAGATTTTTTTGGAAGTCCCCCTACCACCACATAAATCATAGGATGCACAAAGTATTCGAAAAATAAAAAAATGCATCGTTTTATCATAAAGGCAATAGCTGCACAATCTCTCTAAAACGATGCCATCCATCCCAACAATCAGCTTCATTGAAGGTAATATAAAAGGGAAATTTTAAGGGAAATTCATAACAAAGCCAACGCCTTAAGAAAGCTAAGGGCCCGCAGGATATTTATAAACTCAGAACAATCAGTAATTCTGCTCCCTTGCGGATTACCAAATTTAGCTTAATTTATAAAAACTAATATTTAAAAAAAATTCAAAGGGGTCAGATATAACTGTACTCATTTATGAAAGTATATATGAAAGGGAAATGAAAGAGTAAATATTATGATGATTTACGCCTTGTCTAGAGTTTAGATGAATTGACAGCATCGAGGGAGGAATACTGACAACCGAGTGCATAATTTCCTTCAGCACCTCTTCTTGCAGCAATCCAGTTGTACATGTTTAGTACCTGTGAGAAAAAGTGAATCCTCCACCTCCTCAATCGTAAAGCCGGCGTTTTCTGTCTCAAGCTAATGACAAACACATAAGTTAGTGGAATAATGGGAAAAGGCTGAGCATGAAAAGGTAGACTCACTCCTGCTCACTGACAGTTGAGCAGATAATCAAGCCCAAGTAAAGAAGTTGAGCCAGTACCAGAACCAGTAGCAAAAAAATACGTTCAGGTAGTACTACTTGATATTGTACAGTTATTTTTATGGTGCTGTTGTTGATGATGTTTTACTCGGGTTGAAAAAAGTCTGAAACACAAATAGGATTCATATACATAGCCTGTAAAACAATTGGAAAGGTGATATAGTGATAATGAGAGATCCGGAGCTATCTAGTAGTTTCGCAGGCTTAAAAGGTTATTAATGCACAAAATTGTAATATTTCTCTGCAGAATCCAGTCTATTGTCTAAGCAAATGTTAATTATTTCAAGTTAGCATGAATGCAAATATATGTTGCACTAATTGAGCCCGTGTGCACGTGTGGATTGTCGTGGATTTTTGAAGACTAGGAGAGAATAGGATCTTTTAGAGCTTAAGCTTACTTACATTTCAAACATGTTTCATTTCTAGCAGCACACAGTACTTGGAAATATTAATGCAGATGAATAGTTTTTGTACGTAAAATTTGATGTTTAATGGTTTCGTGTTTATACTGACTTGGACAAAATCGTCCACAACGAGGACTTTATCTAATACGTGTAAAGTATGGATGCATAATGATTTCTGATGAATAGTAGCTCAGTCATTATTATTTATGAAACGGCTTTCATTGTCAAGAAGTAGAATTTTGTATGCCACCCATTAAGGCCGTTGACTCTGTAGCTATATAATAATTCAAGTCGTTTAAGTTATGCCCAGTCTTTCGAAAAGGGTTATATTTAGAGAGGAAATTTCAGGCTTTTGGGGGCTTGTTCCGATCAACCTGGTTTCAGTTCAGAGAACTCTTCCGTGGTTGCAGCTAAAGGACTTTAAATGACACATAGACTGAATGACCATTTTGACAGGATCAGGATATCAGGAACACATGTGTGTACATGTAAACACGCGTGATTAGTCTGACATATTTATCAAAAGCAAATAGTGCCCAGGATTGTCAAAAGATATATTCTTTTTTTGGGGAAAGGGCAATGAAACTAAGAAAAATTCTGAGAATATTGACCTTTACGCTTTTAAAATTTACAAATGTGGAATCCATGCACACAGTCAAAAATATACATGAAAATTAAACCCATTTAAGGGATCAAACATTGATGTTTGAAAACGTTGTTACTTGGGCTTGTTAGGTACTAACAAAACGTTGGTTCTTATATACGATTAATGCGTCTTGGTATGTGAGTTGAATGAAAGCATTAAACTTTGTCTCCTCGTTGATTTCATTTCAAACCCTAATAGTTCGCTGAGCAATCCATCAAAACATTTCTTATCCAAAATCTATATCTCACAAAAAAGGACGTGATTATATTCATTTGTATTATTTTATGTATAGGTACTTGTGAATAAAAATGTATTTTCAACTACACGTAATTTTCTAGCTAAATATGATAAAAATATCTTTCATTCTCCCTCGTTGGCTTCTTCAAAGTCAACAGTTGCATGGTTCCACTTAACTTTTTTCTCATTTAAGCACGTTGCATCCAAGCCATGTTAATTATAAGGAAGAAAGATGTTCATGCTCATCGAAACTAAAACCAAATCAAGAAATTAATAAAGAAGATATTAATTAATTATACATTGAAATGAATTAACAAATTTAATGTAGTAATTACTCATGGTTTTTATTGCGGACGATTTGTAAAACTTTTTTAATAATAAATATTTCTCACATGATATTTTTCTGGAGCGATCCGAGGAAGGATAATAAAAAATGAAAAGTGGTACATGCAGAGTCTAAAGACCTATCCGGTCAATGGGGGGGGTGAAAG
>JAHZNA010004736.1:0-45866 GCA_027743935.1 Sinodicranocentrus sp. ZH6 | reverse complement strand
CAGGGATTTACATGAAAAGGATGGTAGCGGCGTCCTGCCTTACCCATGTAAATCCCTATAACAGGTACCATTTATTCCTTGCCTGGCGGGAACTAGGTAAGAATAAAGGCAGCAGTAAGTGAGAACATACTCGGCTAGATTCGATCTTCATGTTCATTCCTCGAAAAGTATTCCAGAAACGCTAAATTAAGCAATTGCTCAGATTGAAACAGTATATGAATTAACAACATGAAGTGATGGGTATCCTATCCGATCATCCACTGTGTAGCACTACCAAGAAAATTTTCATGAAAAAATCTTGTCGTCCGACATCCGCTTAAAGAGATAAATTTGATGCGATAGGACGATAAACTGGCTATGCGTAGGCTTTTGTGTAGGGGGAAATAATATAATAGGTCACGACATTTCCGTTTCCATTTAAATGGAAATTTATAGTTTTCCCTATAATCATTTCCCCTTCACAAAAGCCTTTACCAGCCTTGGTCATAGAAGGGTTTCACTTTCTTTCACTAGTTAATATGTAAGTCTTATTTTAGTCTTATCTTATTGTATGCGTCTACTTCGTATCCGACAGAAAACCTCACTCGTAAGTACTTCTGAAAAAACCAAACTCTATGTCTATAATAAAATCGACATCGGAAAGAAGCCACTCTCCAAACAAGTCGAGCTTTTAATAAAATTTGGTTAGGTTACGAATACGATTGAAAATTGGTGTAAACATTTTCGCGTAGAGCTTTAGGCTTGTATCCTAACTGTCTCCCTTGCATGTTTGCATTCAATTCAAACATACATTTCCAGAATATAAAACTTTTATTGTACTTTGAAAATGTCGCATTTGAGCTGAAATTTTTTAAATCTACTTTAACCTGAAAATCAGTTAGAGTTAAATTAGGAAATGTGAACTGGATGTGCATAAGAACACGAATAATCTATGAAGGTAACTTTGCAACAAAAACTTACAGTTAGTTTTCATGCAACTTTTCACAGTTAACAAAAAATTAATGAACCACGTTTACTTGCGTTTACTCTGTTGACATCGGAATAATAATTAAATATGGATGTGGTTGGAGAATATTACAAACAGTCGTATAAAAATATAAGTCATGGGTTCCACTTTGTACTTTTAGCAAAGAAATTGATGACATGCCCTTGTTTCAACCAAAAAAGGAAGACAACGCTCAAGCGGAAGCTCAGAGCGAAAAAACACATAATTCTTTACATTCTCGTAAGAGTTCTGTTGACGATAACCAAATCATTGTACCCTGTGGGGATCGAATTCTGCAAGAACTCGAACAGCATTCTAAAGAAGTGCGGTACGTTGCATAACATTCAGATAGGTGTCTGAAATTAATGGATTTCAATGACTTTTCAGAATTTTTGAAATTTTATAACATAAATCTACTCCTTTAAAATACATTCAAATCGCGTTTCATCATTTTCAGTTGCCGAAAAGCCAATCAAGAGAGCAGTCTTCTTAGAGAAACACTCCTGGGTAAAGAAGTGCACAAAAAATGTTGCCCCGAAAATTGGGCCAGAAGTGTTTCCACATCTCCACTAAACGCTAGTATTTATAGGAAACTCATCCGACTTACTGAAGAAGGTGCTGATGTGCAAACCGAGAAACAAAATGCAAAGTTAGCACTAAACAGTGACACAACTGATAAGGGCAATTCTATCGGAACATCCTTTACTGAAATGTCAAATATACATCCTGTTGTGGGTGAATGGAACGATAGTATTTTGTCATCATCAATTACGAAACAAACTAAAGGCCCACAGAAAACGCAAAATAACCTGCAAATAAGAAAGGAGATCGACAACAGGGGTGACAGGAATACAACCCATCAAGCAACCCGTCATAAACCTAAAATTTTGCATGGGATGACATCGCAATCGCAACTACAAGGTGGGTGGATTGATTCAACAGCAATGAAGGATAATGAAAGTGGAGAAAGTTCAATCTCAGGCGTGTCCGCGTCAGCACCATCTTTACTATCTAATTCAACAGAAGGCGATGCTCAGAGTTTTACGTCGCATTTTCATTCATATATTTGGCCTATAGGTATTATTTTGACAGTTTCTTTAGCTGTTGGAATTGTTTATTGGAATTTGTTTGGTCAGTGAACTTTATCTTTATATATATATTAATATTAATATATATTAATATTTCACATGCATTTACTAAGTGTGTAATCCGGAAGCATATTTTATTTTTCTGTTTTAAGAGGAAAATGATATTTGTCTATAAATTGCACAGATGATAGTTGCTTGACGTATGCATTTTAATTCAATTAGCTATCATACTATATTGGAAGATATAAAATTGAAGTCTTATGCATTAATATCTATCATGCCACGTGGTGTTTATCGTGCGTGGCATTGTGCCAAATATGGCTCTATGTATGTCGAAACTTTTTCTTAGAAAAAACAATGCATATTTATATATTTTTATGACTGTGTTAAGGAATTCACGATTACATATTGGTGATATAATTAATCGTCACACATTCTCTGCACCTACGCCCACTTCCATTTTCACATATTGTTCATGTTCATTTACTTTGACTTGCCACGTATCATTAATTCATCAGCATCAGTTTGCCTTACGCAAGCACTATGTAACTCAAAAAAATACGTCAAATCTGGAAGATTGGCAAATTTGATTGAGTTTATAACTGAAAACATGGTTTCCTCCGCCATTTCCTTTCCAAGTTTAAAATTAGTTATAATTATTCTCCTTGCTTCGTCTTCCCTCGGAGACCCAATTACGAGACGACAATTCGCTCGAGTTAAGAAGTTGTTGGAAACAAAAATTCTAGAGTCGTATCCGTCGGACGACAAGGATGAGTTTTCGGATCTTGTTATTCAAAAGAAATACGACAAGAAAAATATGACATATTACCATACTGGAGACGTAAAGTTCCCTGTGTTCGTCACATTTGGGATGGGTAGTGTCGGAAAGAAAATTCATGTCTTGCACCGAGGAGAAGATTATCTAAATCCCAAGGATGCACATTCATACGTAGTTCTCAGACAGACAGCAAAACCAGATATTTATGCTGTTCACATTGCTTACATACTGTGCGACGAATACGATTCTTTTTAAAGTATGTTTTAAATTTACAATGAATTACGTCGTGATTTGCTACTTTTTCCTTTTCCAGGAGCATGAAAAAGATCCAAAAAAGCAAGGTCATTTGGTATGATTCAATGGTGGAACAGAAGAAAAAGTTGAAGAATCTTTTGGCCCAAGTGGGTAATTTCGAGGTGCAAACTAGATCCGCTCGCTCAAAACGGTATGAAAATTCCACGATAAAAAGCAACGGACAAAACCTTTTGAATATTTTATCACATTATACATTGTAGTATTTAAAGCCCGAATTTCATTTAGTCCATTATGTGACTGGGTTGGCCATACACTCCTGTGCGACTCAACCAAAAACTTCCCTCCTGTAAGAGGTGAGCGTAAAGATCGAGAAACCAAGGATGTAGAGGACACTGAGCCGATTAAAATTTTTGACAATTTTTCTGGTGAAGCCTCGTCCATTACTATAATAGGAAAACTCGGTGATTCGGTGGCAAAAACTAATGAAAAGCGACAAGATTTCGCAGTCGTAAAGCTTAGCCCATCCAATACGGTAATTTATTTCTGAATCTTCCTCAAGTTGAAGTTGAAGTTGATTTTGAACTTGCTTGCTTTGAAGATTTTGATTTTGAATCAACGCGTTTTTTCGTTTAGAAACATACTGACCCTACTTTCGCCAAAATAAACCCTTTTCCATTGCCAGGAGTTGAACCCGATGTTAAATCAGGAAATGAAATAATCGGCACGCCATCGAGTGAAGAAGACAAATTTATTGTTTTGAAACAAGGTAAAGCCGGTACGGCTAAACCTGGTTCAGTTGCAAGTATTACAAAGCAAAAAGGTCGAACAATGGGGAGAAGTATGGATGGATCTGAAGAGCATGATCACGACGGACATGAGGAGCATGGTACGAAGAAAAAGCACAAAAAGAAGCACAAGTCAAAGTCTTCCAAGCATAAGGACTAAGGGGATTATCTTCTTTGTGGTCATTATGCTCTCCACTAAATTGAATGAAGAAAAACTGTTCAATCAATTTACGTTTTGTAACATCAAAAATTTATTAGCTGGGTCATTTATGAATTGAATACACATACAAGATGACACAATTTTAACGATGTACAGATTTATTTACACCAAATTGATTCAGATAAAGTTTAATGTTACTTACAGCGTGTATATCACTACACTAGCATTGACGCAACGGATTGGTTTACAGTAAAATGAATGAAACATGGTATTTAAGAATTTAAAACAAACCCCCACCCAACAAGCATATTGGCAAACTATCATTTACTTTTGGTATGCTTCAAAACGGAACAAATGCTCAGTATGCATTAAATACTATTTACAGTAATTCAACTCTTAAATGATACATCACCTCACCTACCTAAGCAGTTTAGGTATGCACTTACCAGTAACGGGTTTCTTTTAAATACATATAATATGAATAAATTCTACTTCAAAGTAAACTTTATCGAACGAATTACACTATTTTAACTTTCTAGCCAACATTTCTGACCAGCAGAAAGTTTTCCAGACTGCGTTTACAGACTCGACAATCGTAACACCACAATACACTAATTATGATTGAATACAACAACAGTTTTAAATACGTGTTGGCAATTATGCAACATGTGCATGCATATATGTTGCGTCCATTGATTGACCAGCGACGAATCATATAGATCATCACATCTCTTTCACGTAAATGTTTTGTACCACCCATAGGTATACCTAGCCGTAAACTGTTAGTTAACAAAATCGCATTTAGACATACGATCCGAACTCTTTAAATCAGTAAACAGCTTCAATTGGTTAGTACCTAAACCATTATTTCCTGTCAATCGCTATTTCTATTAAACAATGATCTCGAATTCACTACGAAGTAATCGTCAACTTGCATGCACCAACGAATTTACTTATATCTTTCTTCAGCTAAAATATTTGAATTCAGTAGATTATTTCATGAAGTAAGGAAGTAACAGTCAATAATATTATTAATTTGACTATATATTTGATTGTGTAGAATTTAATACAGCATATTATTATGCATCATGTCTGCCTGCATGACATGGGCTACTTCTAGTTATTAAGCAGTGAATTACAATACTAAATACACTGTATTATTAGTACTAATGTTAAGAACCCAATCACATTTAGAACCTGAGAATCGTGCTTGAGTGGTTCTTAAAACGATTTTCACTTACACAGATTTAACATTAGTTGAAGATTTGGTGCAGATTTTAACTAAAACCATAAGACAAATTAAGTTATCTACTAATTTAACCTTCCAACAATATGTATGCGAGGATTACAAATTACACAAGTGTGCAATAAATGATATTGTAAAATCCAAAGCTCATTCCTTTGTTGCAGGAGTGAATAGTAAACCGTACTTAACCGTAGTCTGCTTCCGTCGAATATCTAACAGAAAAGCAAAGCTTATCAGAGCCGGTTGTGCTTTGTTTCTCCTGTTCTAATACACAACACAATACACACCAAATTTGACCATAAGTTGAACATAAACCTAAAAAAATATTACAGGTTCACACGATAAAAGAAGCAGAATTGATTTAAGCTGAGAAACTAAACAGCATATCAAATCTTGAACGTATTAAGAAACTTATATAATTATTGCGATCTTTGCAAATTCTCGTGCCTAGTGCCTTTTTGTCATTTGTGTTACAGCTAACGTGTAATGTTTCATTTACGCACACATTGAACACCTACCTATGTTTACAGAATAAAATATCTACATAGTACATCTACTACACACATAGTTTCCAGTATAGTATTGATTTGCAAGCAGCTAAATACGTAGATTTACTTTGAATATGTACAAGTTTTCGGGTTATACAAGGAGTTGCTGATTTAAATTTACACTTGCTTTCCCTTTTCTAAGATTTTTTTACTCTGTGCAATGTTCCAATTTGAATGAACAGCCTTTTTAAACACTTAGACTCACGTATGAATGGTATCTTTGAATATTCCTCTTGAGAATGTCAGCACAAGGTCCAAGAACACGCTCAAACCTCGCTCTGTCTAGCTTGACACATTTAAGTTCACCTTGTGCAGTGACTGTAGCGGCTCTTGGCCGGTCGAGGAGAAGTGCAATTTCTCCAAAATAATCAGACTTCTCCAATTCTGCCACTTTGACATCTTGATTGTCAATAGTTTGTGTGACAATAGCTGTTCCCTCTACGATGATGAAAAACTCATCGCCGTAGTCTCCTTGTCTTACGATTGTTGCTCCTAATGGGAAATTTACTGGTTCCAAAGCATCCGCAACAGTCATACGTTCCCATTCATCCAGACTCTCTGTTTTGGAAATACAATCGATTGTATTTTCATACATTTCAACATAAGAACTAGTCATGCGATTGACAGACGGAAAAATTAACTCACTTATAGTTAGTGCAAAACAAATTATATATTTTACCACAAGGAGCATGTGAAGAACTCCAAAACGTTTCTTTGATATAGTTATACTGGCAATATTGTAAATTGTAAAAAGTGCAATTCCAAAAAATTACCTTCTTAACATAACTGGTAGCTTCTTCCTCAGTAACTGGTTCTGCTGAAATGCCACCACGTCTACTTGGTTTACCCCTTGGAAGGGGCGACAAATCTTCAGTGTCTTCTGGGGACATTTCTTGGATCACCTCTCTAGCTAATGATGCTTCCTGTATACCAAAAGTAATTTAAATGTATTATTTATCAGTACAGGCCAACTGGACTTTTTTAACGGATTAATTCTGAAACTTATTTAAACACAAATTGCCAAAATGAAAAACTCTAATGCAGCTAAAAAAAATCAACACAGTTAGCATGCTAGTAGATGCAACTCAAAGATACGAATGCTAAATTATTACTATTATTATTATTATTATTAGACTACAGTTAGTGCATTTGTACGTTACAATTGCAAATTATACACATCACTAAAAACAAACACGGCCAAAAATCAATCAACAAAGGATAGTACCAGTTTTATCGACTAGTTTTACGCTATTAATTTTACAACTCATATTTAAATTATGTGATCAGTCGGATAAGCTAAAAGAACCCAGAACTCAAAGCAGGAAATGAGAACAAGACACAACAATGCAATGATAAAAAACTAATGCATTCAGCTTAATCAAATTTACTCATTTTGATGAATAAGGTACATTTAGTATAATTGTAGTAATTAACGTACATTTAACAGATTCGGGAATACTGGACAGACAGACGAGAAGAGAATTTTACAGAGAAATCGAAAGATTTTTTTTTTGATAGAGAAGTAGTAAGTAGCGGAAGAAAGGAGAAGAATCAGCGGTAGCAGTGAAGAAGAGCAGATAGTGGATAGAGAGAGAGAGAAAATGTGCAGTTGAGAAGGTGTATGAAATATACAGAATAAAAATGAAAAAAACATTTTAGATAAAATGTTCCCAAAACTTTTACATTTTTGCTGACCCTATTATACCTGGAGTTGAGTAATTAAAAAACTTTAATAGAAGTTCCTCAAATCGGAACTTTTTCATAAAATAAAATAGTAATAAGCCTAATCCACATTTACCATTTACAACTCAACATGAAATATAGGGTGCACAAAAAAAGTCACAAATGAGGAACAGGAAAAAACTCTTTTGGTTATTTGTTATATGATTAAATGATTATGAATGAGCCACTAAAGTTGCTGATTTTTGTCAAGAACTGTTAAGGTAAAAAAGTTATACGTACTGAATTACTGAGACAAATAATAAGTTTAAGGAATAAAACGCAAAACAAAAATTAACTAACCCACAAGTACAGAAATGCAATTAAAACTGATTGAACACATATAAACATGAATAATATTTACAATCAGGTTTATCAAAAAGAGCAAAAAAACTAAAAAAAGAAAGGATTTTCTTATTTACTCACTACGCAAACATCTTAATATATTATATGACTTGTTTATTACCTTCTCAAGCCGTTGAAAATATTCGCGAAGGAAGCGTATGGGATTATCAGGTTTTTGAACACACAGCTGTACTATACAGTCTTTCAACAACGACTGAATGTTATGTCGTTGGACATAGGCTTCGCAGTCACGGAGGGATGTCTCTTCCGACATTTTGTCTTGTATGCAATTTGTCTTTCTCTGCTTGTTAACGGTTACAAGAAGATATGACGTGGAGAAGATATAGAAATGTTTAAGTGGATATATGTATATATCTTTAATATCCTTATTAGTTTTCCTTTCCGCTGTATACACTCAACGAAACAACTGTTGACGAATGTATATGTAAACGTGTCAAAAATAATTGCACAAAATTATCTCTCCTTTCTCTTGTAGTATTTTTGGGTTGGGTTTTTATGGATGGATTGGATTCTTCCAGTAAGTTGTTCCACCAAATTAAATTGCTCGAGAGAACCACCTCCTATAGACATACAGTCAATATCAGGAAAATGTATATTTATATATATATATTGTCAGTTCTTTCAACATGTCATTTCATTACTCCATCTCTTTTTCATACTTTGAATGTGTACATTTTGTACATGAATTATAATAAAAGCGTTTTTAAAAGGTGTATAGAATGGAATTAGGAAGTAAAGCACTTTCGCTGGGTTAAATATGTGCTGAGTAGAGATTTAAAATTCTTATTTCATCTATACGGAACGGATCAAAGCCAGCTGTACACAGCCCTGCAAGAGATTCGCAACGCGATGTCATAACCATTTTAAACCATTTCAACCCTTTTTTACTCTTTTGTGTGATTCTCATACGTTTATACATCAGTTGGATAAACTTTTATGGAGTTATTTTGCATCTTACATTTAACATCTGCTTTATTTTATTTACCTTACCTTTCACCTTGAAATATTATATATATAGATGTATGCGGAATGCGGAATGGATATATGTGTGCAAACTTGCAAACAAACTTTTTAAGCACGTTCTGTCTAATTACGTATCCAAAAAAGAGAGGACAAATCCCTATCCGCACTAGTATTAAAAGGTTTTTAATAGAGGGTATTAGTACACAAACTCAAGTGTATATGTCGTAGTACACTATTAAAAATTTAACTCGTTAAGCATCACTTGTAAATTTAGTAATTTTCTGAGTGTAATCTAATCTCTCCGTTTCAGGTCAGTCAGTGAGACTATGAGACACGTGAAAACACCATAAAATACACTGTATACGGCTATTCCTATACTTCCCAGGCAGGAAAGAAGTATTTAGAACTGATAAAAACTGTTTTAAAAATATATATTTCGAGTATTTTCGAGCTGAGATTTTGCAAATGTATAGAGAAATGTGGATGAAATGAATATGATATGAAGATGTGATTTTTTAATAGTGTGTGTGCTGTGTGCTCACATTTGTTCTCATTCCATCATTCAAGGTGTGTTTAGCCGAGAGAGATTTTTGTATACAATATCATATGAGCTGTATGGATATGTGTATAAAATGAAAAGTTGCATAAATGTGTATCTTTGGTATGTCCACATTCTTTGAACATATCGTATTCCTTTCATATTCATTCCGTATTCCGTTTCATCCATAATTCCTGTACGCTGCGAACTACGAGACTTATGTTTTATGCATAGAGCATAATAATTCCTTCTACTCATCACAACAGTGATCTTGTGCTTCCCTTACTACTTTACAATGCATTTATGCTTATGATGATGAGATGAGCCGTCGGAACTACATAACTGCTGCTGAAAAATTTACCAAAAAAATCTCAGTCTCTTGTAAAGTAAAGTTATCTACTTTTATCTCGTGCTCTTGAGTTTGAGGCGTCATCGTCTCTGGATTTGGATGTAGTAAACGTGAACGCATTGGACGGTTCTAATTCTAACGAGTGTGCACTGACTGTGTACATTTGTAAAATGTACATATGTACATAAGTATATCAAGAAATTTCCAAGTTTTTATGAGTTAAGTGTGAGTGTGCTATATAATGATGGTTTTGGATCTCCTATTGACGTCCTTTACATTCCACGTACATGCATTTAATTCGCGATTTTCCTTATATTGTAACTTCTTACAAAATCTATTGAACTGATATTGCCTGCTCGACTTATAATTGTGTCTTCTGGATTATACATATTTTATACTTTTATATTTCTTGTAGTCCAAGTTGATAAATGAATCGTATCGTATCGTATATCAATGCAATTATTGCAGACAGTAGTCTCCTTCATTTCTGTTAAACTTGTTTTCTTCCGCCTGATTTGACGTGTGACTAGTTACATGGATTATAACCATAATTTTAAGGATAATGATAACCATAATAGATGTAAGTTATGATATTCACGATTTTTATTGATATTGTACGGACGGATCACCTCTCTGTGGCAGTATGCACACGAAAAACAGGTCCATGAAAAATTGCCTTTACTTTAGTAGAAGCATTTTATATATCCACCCCGCACACGCTTTTTTACCTTTAACAAATATTCATTTTTCATATTCCTATCATGACAAATCACTGAAATGTAGCAATGATTTGTTACTCGTTATATGAAGTAAACATCTTGCACAACAGAACCATTCTTCCTTGTAGAATTTCATATACATTAATGAAGCTCCATAAAATCTAAAGGTACATCAAAGCTAACTCGCTGTTACCTGTATTTACGCATTTGAATGAATGAAACGTAAATGAAGAGCGTATAACTGCTGGACCTGACCAGTGTCAATTAGATATAATTGTTTTCCTGTTTCCTCAAAAACAATTTTCTTTTCTACGCCTCAAACATACTTATATATAATCTGTACTGTACTAGTACTTATAAATTCGATCACACTGGAGAATTTCCAATTCAAATTCAAACTTTCCAACTAAGTTTAAATATTAAAAAATGCAAAAGTGGCAAATAAGATTTTAAACTCAGATTTCATGGATTGTTTAACACCATTAGAATTTAAATTTAAATGGAATGGTTCAGGAGAAAAAATTGTGTACATACTTTGGGTTATGTTATGACCATGACATGACTTTCTTTTCACTTGAAGAATTTTACAAAATTCCAAGTTACATTTACATTATGTATGTCTATATGCTAACTAAATACTTCACGCATCCAAATTACGATTATATTATGAGTATGGTGTATGGCAATATCCTAATTCCTAACTCTTAGCTTTTGGTAAAGACGTCATAATATTTGTTCTATATTTTCTACCTGTGTGTGACACTGTATATAAACTTGCACAAATAAGTGTACAGAAGGCAGGTTTACATGGTACATCATCTCAAGACTTCAAAGAGTGTGTGGGTGGGTGACGGAACAGATATCTATGCAATGCATAATATGTTAAGTATTTACGGAAGCCATATACTTACTAAAATAATGTTTTTTTTGCCAAAATACCGGTGTTTCATTGAATAAAAATCGCTATATATCTACCTATGTATAAATTCTAGTCCCCAGTGATTAGTACAGTAACATGGTGTGTAAAATTCTAAATTTTTAAAAACCTACCAGAAACCGTACAAAATCGTTAGAATCGTAAAAACATACCTTTGCGCGGAAATGGAATTTCTCCAAAATACGTTTAACCAACTTTAAAATTTGGTCAGCTGCTTTAAAACATTCATTCGTCAACTTACAACTGTCACAGAGTCAGAATATAGTCAATATAATAAAATTTTGATAAATGTGTTTCCTCTAAACACAACAAAAACTGATAAAAGATTATTGAACAGCCTTAAATCGGTTGATAGTTGTTTCACTTATCATCACATAATATTTTTAACAAAAAACACAAGAAACATTTTTTGCCAGTATTTCGTAACACATCACAAGATCAACTGTTGAAAATAGGGGATGAGACTGAATATGGATGTCTGTACAACTTGATAGTTTTTTTATATGATAGGATGATATGGCTTCTATTGAAAATGACTATAGCCTATAGATGGAAAAGAAGATATACATGTACATACACACATTCAGGTTTTAAGACTTTCCTATACATTTATACTTTAGAAGTGGTTAGGCACGGTAGCGTAATTCAATCTAAATAAAATTGAACACGGCATATGTGCATTATGTATTTTTTGCGTCCTCTCTTGATCAAAGTGAGCTCGTGTGGCACGCTTTGAGAACTGAAAGCAAATAATTTTTTTAATGAATTGAAGGTTGCAAACGGTGATGATGAGAATGATTTTTCTTTCAACCCGTATGCAAGCTTCAACAAAATAATCTGATGACGACAATAAGGGATATTATATGAATCATGGAATGAGTCTCACAATCCACTCAATAATCGCAAAAATGATTGCAATCGCAGCTTCCCAAATATATCTGGCAGACCTAGAATTTCGCTTTTTCAGTGTTCTTTTAAAAATTTATGTGTAAGACTTATAGAGCCATAAAAAAGATAATTTTCTCGCCCCCGCAACTTTCCCACTGTTTCAACGACAAACGACCTTATTACACTTTTATGAGATGACTCAATCATGTAATTTTTACCCTTTCCGTATTCCAAAAAGCACTTCAAGTTGTGAATTAGAAAACTACTGTGGGATGTATGAGTTCTTCTGCTGGATATGGATGATATGTAAGCTAATAAATGTATTATGCATACGATGATATAACACTTGAATCCAAGTCGTCGCTGATATATACGCAACTGCAAGTTGAGAAAAATCGATGAAATTACATTACAAGTTTTTGCTTACATACATACGTGAAAGGAAGTGGAATGGCGAGCAAATACAAGAGATGCTATATACAGAGGGAAAATTAGATCGAGAAGATAGAGGAAGCAAGGAAAAGAGAGAGGACAGCCTTTTTTGCTTCTTGTGGGTAGGATGCACACCTTTTACTCACTATAAGTATATATTCCTTAGTACTTTCTTTTCAATAGGTTAGCTTAGTTAGACTCTGTAGACTGGTTGAGTACCGTGGTTGTAAATGGAAGGAGAAAGCGATGTAGTCTTCAGCAGATGAGAAAGGGGGAGGAGGCAAACAAGAGGGAAGATCCTGTATGCACTTGCTTTCTGGTCTTTTCCCTTCGTTTATGTGTCACATTCTTTACTCCAAGTAGAAAGAGCCTTTCCTGTGATAATGTATGGGGCTGAGGCTAGCATGGGAAATATTAGTACCTTTTACCACTCTCTTCGTTTATTTTCATTTTCGTCAAGAGGAAAAGTGTAGTCGGATATTGCTTGGAGCAGAACTCATTTTGGGCTCCACTTTCACTTGTACTTTAATTTCTTCTTGTTTCCCCACTATATTTCCTTTTTATAATGGGACATTGTTGCTAGCTGTCTGCAAGTTTTGCAACGAGAAAGATGACGATAATGTGATTCGGTGGCATATGATATGAAAAGGCTTTATTACCTTCTACGTCACTCTTTCAACTTTCTATGTACATGTAACTCGATGCAAAGAAAAAGCATTTGATGTCATGCATTTTTAAAAGGGGAAAGTGAAATTTTACTTAAAGTGTTTTCTAAACTTTCTTGATTGTAAACATCATACTTGAATTTTTAAGTTTGTGAGCTTTCTAAAAAGAAAAGCGACAAAATATGATTACTATGTAGATTAGATTGAAATATCTACACAACGTACGCTGTTGTAGTGGATAGCCAATGGCTTAGATGAAGGAATGCTTATAGTTGTAATTGAACAATAAGCATTAGTGATGGTCTCATGGTGTAGCTTTTAGCGATGCCGGTCGGATGCATATCAAATGTGAAACTGCTCTATTTAACATCAAAGGCTTTCTTTGTCCATTTTAGCATAGTGCAATCTTTAACGTTAGGATGGAAAACTGTTTTCATAAGAATGATGTTGAAAGCAAAATAATCTTGTTGAAAACAAAACTACTCAAAAAAGAAAGGGTAATTTCAGAAATGACAACAGAAAATATAGATCATGTCGTTTAATAAATATGCACGTTTTGAAATCAAGAAGTTACAGTTCGTTGGGAAGTAAAATTTTGACGAGAATATGCATAAAATAGTATGGTTATTGCTGCGCTGTGCTATGCTATGCTAGCTGTCATTATTTTTCAACATTTTGTGATTCTTATGGAATCCTTTGGGTGGTACCTAGTGCAGATTGGCAGAGGTCGTAGAGTATACTTTTTATCGCAATTTTGAAGAGAAAAGCACAATAAACCAAATTAATGTGATCACTTCATTTAATGGAAACCAATAAATGAGGAATTCGTGCATAATAGAGCTAGAGCTAATGCATGCTCACCATTATTATCATATCTAAAAGATGGATGAGGAATGTACCGTGAATCTAAACGAAATATTTGAGAAGGCAAATATTATCCTTTATCCCCACCTCCTTCACTTCCCTTTAAAGAATGACGAACTAGCTCGGTAGACATGTCGGAGAATATCGATTCTAGCTAGATCCAGATTTGGACCATGTTAGTACTACTGCACGTAAACTACGAAGTCTAATGGTCATGCAAGTACTTCTTCAAAAGATAAACAGATACTTGATCATATTTCTTCTTCATTGTCTCACGTTATCCCAATGTCACTTTCATCCACTAACAAGTCTTATCGTAGAAAGCTCATAGATTTTCGGAATAGGTGCTGCTGTACGTGAGGTGAATCTAATATTGAGCATACACGTACCTTACTAAAACTAAAACTACCTAAAACTTCTTCCTCAAAGCTCATCATTGGAAATGGCTTACGTTTCTACTTTCTAGTATGCTTTGATGACGACAAATTTCCGTCATCGGTACATATTTTATTCAGTTTTGGTCTGTCCTAAGGAAGCCCTATAGTTAGTTCATGTATATTAATCACACTATAATTACCCTTTCAATCTTTCAGCAGAAACTCTGATAAGATAATGCGTACCGTCTTTCATTTATTGAAACCAAAGAATTCACCCTGAAAAGCAAATAATGAACGTATTCTTCTACCGTATGGTTGCTAGTATTTCGTCAAGTCTCAAATATTCATTTAGTGGGATGCTGTCCATAAGTCATGTGATGTTGTAAAAATATCAAAAAGTTGAAAAAATCTTATTCAACAAGGATATTTTTTTGTTTTTAATTTTAATAAAGTCGTATGCCTAATGCCTATGCTTGAATCAGCCTCACTTTTCGGAAGCTACACTATTGTACCTTGTGCCACAGCAATTTCCAACCAATATATGATGTGACGTAAATTCTGTTTTGGAGAGGACTACTTATAAAGATGATCGTGATGACGCATCGTCTCATGTCTGTGTTCAACATGGGAAATGAGAAACCTTTAATCAACCAAGTGAAAAGTAGCACAAACGAAAGAGCCTAAGTAAAAACACAACCAGGCGCACATAGCCATGCACACATAATTTTTATGAGTGACAAAAGCTTTCACCAAAACAGAGAATGTATGGGCTGAAGAATGAAAGGAATTTTTCCAAGAAAGGCTCGTTCATAGTCTTCCTTTGTTTTGTGGCAGTTTGCCGTGATGTGACTGTCAACCCTTGGAACAATGAACAACTTTTGTGACAGAAAAGATAAAAATTACATGAAAAATATATAAGCATTTATATTTACATTATCTTTTGCGTTCCCCGTTCTGTATTACAGTATTCCTTCAGGAATTTGAAGCACTTGAAAGTGACAGTGACAACGACAACCTAAATGATGATATACCTACAATTGTACCAGAAATGACGTCAATTGCTTCTTCCTTGTCAGATTACACTTCAATTACATGCCACCTGACAAAATTTATGTTTATAAAAGGACATAATGGTTACAAACCGGAAGGTTTTATTCTTGTAAGTTATAATGTAACAATATTATGGATTATAAATAGTATCAGTTTTTTCTAGAGGTGCCTCAATAGTTAGTTAGTATTTTGTATCGACTAAAGAATTATTGAGAATGAGTATAACTACAATTCTTTCAACTCTTAACTTTCACTTCACATAGATTATAAGAATTGACTTAAATCCATTCATTCCTCAAGTGTTCTTGCATTTCATGCTTTTACGTGGCACTCATCAAACTAACAACTATACCGAGAGATCAAAAATACATTCTATACCTAAATTGTGACAACTTATTACAATCCATAAATATATATATACGGCAGAAGTAAATGGTCAAGATTTGCTTGGAATATGATAAATTGGTATGACTATATTCATAAAACATTTTGTGACTAATCTTTTTGGTCCTGTTTTCCAAAAATATTGTGTAATATGTACTTACTATAAGGCTACGACATCGAGAACTATTATTTCACTTTCACAAACTTTCCATTGCATTGTCATGTTAAATTCTATGTTAAGCTAAAGCAAGCTTAGGAATACTACATTTACGTTATTACAATTAGCAATGTGTTAGTTATACCTAAAGGTAGTCCCTTTAAAAGAGTTTGTAACAAATAAAAGAAGTTATTCCATTTTTACCATTTAACCTTGAAATGTCGTAATGCACAGGTACACATATTATTTTATACGGTTAATTCTAGCTAACTTCCAACTCTAATTACTCCGGGACATATACTTACGCTTTGTTACTCGTTGAGACCACCAAACTTCACACAACATATAGCATATTTACGTACATTTTATATTGCCTCCGATAATACTGCTAACTGCATTTTTCATATCATAAATTCTTAGGGAAGAAACAAACTAAACTAAACAATATAGCTTATGAACAGCAAACTGAGCAAATAAAAAAACAAGGAGGACTATCGCAAAATGTCGTATATCACACTAGACAAACTTCAAAATCATAATGCTCAAGGACGTAACTAAGTCTTTTTACATCATCAACCTTCAATACAACAAAAAGCTTCATCATAGTTTGAATATCACAATAAATTAAACTTTGATGTAAATAATACTAAAGATATGTTGAGTTGAGATAGTCTTCTAACAACTTTTTCCAATCCATAAAGTGCGTTTGGATTGTTGAAAATTTAATATTAGGTTGAATTTAAGGAAATTAGTCAAACAGATTACAAATATTTTTCCTCAGATTTCCCATTTACTAATGAACCAATATTCCGGTCGAATTTTTGCAAGAACCACGGCATTCAATACGAAAAAAAAAGAAAACCGAAAAGGTTAATGTATCGATTTGCATGCTTTTGACTGGAAAATGCCCTTACTGCACAACAATAGAAGATCTAATTCTTGACTGTACAGTTTCCACCAGAGTAGTTATTGACGATCCACCGAATATCCCCGTTTGTTGCCATATTCATGTGTACGACAGCAATGACCACCATGATGTGCATAATGTGGTGAGAGTTAAGCCAAAGATCAAGCTTTCCAGGAAACCACTTCTCCGGAATTCGTATGACTCCAACAATTCCACCAGCTACGGAAATGATGTCCTGTGGTAGATAAAGTGATATTAATATGAGTATAATATGAAGATATTTTAAATAATAAAAATATTATTTCATTAAGTCCCTATCCTGGTTGCTTTACCTGAAGAAATACATGGATCAACACCGATGGTTCTCCGCCACCCCACCGTGATAACCTCAAACCAATGCCCAAAATCCTTGACAAAAACACAGGAGCAAAGCACATTCTCCGAGCAACAGGCGTCCAAGCAGTTAACGCTTTTTGTAGACCGAAAACAGCAGCAAAACCATATGCCCCGACGACCCAGTTCTTATAAGTTTCTGAAAGGCACCATGTTGCTGCTGTCAAGTTGGTTAATGCGCCTGAAAAACAAAACTCGGGAGCGTCAAGATTAATTCATTCTTAATACTTTACTTAAGAACATGATTACAACTAAGTAAGCCATACCAAAGCATTCTGTCAGCCAGATCCCAAACATATCAACTTGAAGAAGTAATTGGTAAAACTCTGGACCGTTTTTGTGACTCATCATTGTGTGATATATGACACTGCCGATCCACGGAGCTATAGATGCAACTACATGCGAGAACCCCAGTATATTCAGAAATAAATTGCCTTGAATGTCGTCCCAAGGGAACATGGTTCTCCAGTACATTAATACGTAGATTATTGGAGCAACTGCAAAGACAATACAAGAAGATTATTTGCTAACTTTTCCCGTGAAATTTGATAGTCCCAAGAAAAACTACATTCATAATAAGTAGTCAATCATGGCAAAATTATGAAAACTTACGGTGCGTGATAATATTCAAGGTTTCATTATGAAGGTACATCAAGCTCATCACACAGCCCCATGTATCCTGCTCGAGTCTATAACCTGAGTGAATATACTTATTAAACTGCAGATGGGGAGGCATTTCTCCTATCTGGCAAAGTTTCCGGCATCCCCCACAACAAAGGATAAACTCATCAAAGAAGGATATCTCATCGGAATCCCCTTTGACAAGTTCTCTTTCTCGCATATGAGCTTCATTATTATTAGCTCTTGCACTTTCAAGGAGTGCTTGAGCAATTGTTGACAAGGATGCATCTCGCTCTTGCTTGCTTGTTAGCATTGCTGATTCACTATCTTCATCTGAAGCAGGTTCCTTGATCTTTGGCACCCATTCGTGGGAATATGGGTCGTACTCGTAGTCATCATAATAGTCTCCTTCTTCGCCGTCTTCTTCCTCACCGAAATCCCCTTCGTCGACATCCATATCCATTTCATCGAACATATTATTGTTGTTGTTGGAACAGGTTGTCGCCGAGGAGTCCACGGAACTACGGCGGCTTGTGGAATCCGGTAAAGAAGGGTTATTTGCAGATTCTTCTGGCACTTGGGCTTCTCCCTCATTTTGTTCCTTACTCTCTTCATCTTTATCTGTCTCTTCGTCATCATTCGATCCGAAGAGTAACCTAGCTAGTCCATTTATTGGGGAAGAATTATTTTCCGACAATATCCCATTCGTAAGCTTTGGCTTGGCTGTTGAAGGACTCTCACTTTGTGCGTCGTCTGTCTTAAAAGTCACGTTCCGTCGACGAACTTTGTTGTCTGAAGAGGATTCTCCGCTATCAGGTGAGGCATTCTCGTCTCCGTCCATTTAATCCGATCAAAGCGAATATCGGATTCAACGGGAAGTGGTCAGAGGTTGCACTCACGTTTGAGATGGGAACTCCTTAAAAACCAGAATATGAATTTATACTTTTACCATTTTATTTTTCATTCTTGTAAAATTTTATTGATGATATTGTGACCATTTCCGAACTTGAACTAACCTGAATATATAATCAACAATATATATCCGTAAAATTCGTCAGCTTATGCGTTACCACTTAATTCAACTAGTCAAGGATAAATTTAGCGATCGATCGGTCAACGAAAAGTCAAACTGGATTGCGAATACTTTCTCTAGTATCCTTTCACTACTGACTGAATACGTGACATACTGACGGTGACGACAAACAGGAAAGCTGGAAAAAAACCACTGTTTGCTTCTTGCTCAAATCCCCATCCATCGATCGTTTTGAAAATAGGTAAGGAATATAAAATTGATACATATCCATGGGGAAAATTACGATTGGCGGATTGGGTAAATTTAGGTGACAGTTATAAACCAACACGGTTAAACCATGTATGTAGGTTGAGACGGACTATAAGCTCTAGGGTAAAAATGCAAACGAGAAAGGTATCCCCCAATGACAGTAAATGTTTAAGATAGGGAATATAAACGAAGGAAACAGTTTTATAAAAAGTCAGAAATGCTTTCCCCGTTCAGGGATATAAAGTGCTTTTATTTCTTTTACGTTTCTCCATAAAAGGCCACAAGACATTACATATCCGCATGGCTCCCCTAGAACTAGAATTGATCCAGTCCAGCCCATTTCATGTTTAATATTTAACTCTTCTGTACTGTATTGGCCTAAGATTGAGCTTTGCTTGAGTTTTATTCTGCCATTTCCCAATAAATCGAAAGTCAGCCTGTCAAATCGTATATGTCCATAGAGGGATTGTCATTATGTATAATTTACAGAGTTGATGTATGCAAGCCTATAGGAAATTGGAATAGTAGCTTATTATGCTATCCCAATCGTCCAAACAAATAAACAATGTAGAGTGGGTAATTATGAGAAGGCTGGGACTGGGAGTTGAGAAAATGTCAAATGTAGGTTTGCACTCATTTCGTTTTCGAGTATACATATTTTTTTAATTTTCGCAAAAACGCATATCTCTGATTAAATGATTTTTTGCTTTATTTATCCCCAATAAAGAATTTGCTTTTTGCCGATATTCCATATTCCATACTACATGAAATATCTATCATTCGCCTGAATTTTCAAAATTATCTGCCATGCAATAATAATTTTGCCAAATTATGAATCTATTAGTCTGCTCTAGTATACATGGCTAAATTATTTCTTGAGACAAACATAGCGAGTTTATGAATCAAAAGCTATTGGATAATGACTTTGCTATTCTCGTGCCAGATACAAAATTTACAAAACCAGCAAGCATGGTGAGAAGAATATCAAGGGTTATGGAGTGAAAGTATGTTTACAACTGAAGGAACCTAGTTTCGTAGAATAAATTTTGTATTAAAATCTAGCACGGTGTATCCGAAATTGATATTGCTATATACTTGTAGTATTCTACTGCTCTAGTCAGAAATGCTTTGCTAGTGTGTTTTATGACTTTTTCATTTGATAAATATAAAAACATAATGCGAGAGTAGGCATTTGATTTCTCCACAATTCTATATTTTTTATTTATTTTAAGTATCATACATATTTCAAAGTAATTCAAATATTTACCTGATTTCCAGTCCTCAAGTAAAGTGTGCGCGAGTCGTCCACTTAAAATTTATTATCCTAGCGATATTGTATGTTACCTTTCACTTGTCATTTTGATATGTATAAAATGCGATAAGTAGCACACAAAACTAATTAACTTCAAGCCCGCAGACTATTTTATAAATCAGCAAGTTTTTCAATGTGAAAACCTGCTGATCTCTCACACTTTGAATGAGTTTATTCACTGAAGTGAAAGGCAAGGGTCACGTCTCATGTCTCGAGATATATGAGCTCTGTGCTTTTTCGGAGGAGAGTATCCTTTTCCTGTCTTACTCCATACATGATGCCAAATACGGGGTGGGTGGCTACAAAAAAGCGTTCATATGCCACATGCATGTGAAAGTGAAACACGCAACTTACGTTACGTTCAAGCTATTGAGTTCTCGGATCACCCGGAGTAAAATTTCTCTGCACATTTATGAGCCAGAAAAAAAAACTTTACAGCAGGACAATGAATATAGCTATGAATGAGAAAAATCCGGATTCGCATTTTCAAATGTAAAAACCACAAAAATCAGCGTGTATTTTTTTCGTTTGATTTCATGTGAGTCTGTCTGCTTTTAAGTTACATCCTGCGTGGTATATATTACCTACGTGTGTATAGAGAGATTACACTGAAATGAAACTTGCTTCTAAACAAATGCCCGTAGAGCACATACATGGAAGATGAGCTTATGAGATGTACTATAAATGCAAATCCAATAGGTATATCCGTAATCGTAGATATAAGACATAAATACAGATACGTTTTCCAAATCTGAAAGCGTTGATCACGCGTGCGTTCGTTGCATTTTTTTACCCACATATTGTATGTAAGTAAGCTGCTTCAAAAATAGTTTGCGACACATTTTATGCAATTACTTCATATGAGTATTAGGACTTAGGACATATTAGGCTAAAAATGAACGATACATATGAAAGCTGACAAAAAGTTCCATTGTTTCACGTTTGCTCACACTTTACGAGCTGTTATTGCTTCAGCACCTGACAGAAATTAGAACGCTTTAACTTGCTTAATTGAGTCTAATAATGCTCATAAAAACTTTGTTCGGGCTAGGCTATAAATTACAATTCAAATCATGACAATTCTTAAGTTTATGACGTTTTAGGGCTGTATACCTTTGTACTTAAGGTAAAAGTGAAGTAAAGTACATATATATACCGTATGCAGCCTGTAGCTTACAAAAATTTGACAAAATCCATAATCCTTGGTAAATTCTAATGTTTGTGTGTGTTATATATTGATTAAAGTTGTTTACTTACTGGTTAGAATGAGTCAAAATTTCAGACTTTAAGGTATGCGTATTCTTCAGCAAATCGTCGTAAGCTTTGCTCACTAAAAGATTCATGCATAGCACTAGAGCTAAACCTTCACTAGAACTTCAAACACACAACAAAACAATAAACAATCCAGTAATATATTACAGTCTGAAGTCTGAACCCCAATGAATTTGGAGTTAATTATTGTAACAGATATCTAAAAAATCTTTATATTTACAAATGCGGCTTTGAACGGAAAGAGAATGCATATAACAACCTAATTTACAAAGGACTGGAAAATCTAATTTGGAACCAGGAAAATAGTTCACTTAAACGCAACACAACTCATGAACTCTTGCAATATAAATATCCTTAAAATATCTCCACCAAAAATAAGATAAACCAAGTCAATTTCTAATATAATGCCGGTGTACTGGGCTTATAAAAGCAAAATATTGCAAAGTATTTCCAATGTATGCTCAAGATATGCATGCCACCGCCACCACAAGTTCCAAAAACTCTTCTTGATGCACCGGTTATGCTAGATTTTATGCATTTATCCTCATGTGAAAATCACGAACAAAATGAAAATAAAAACTTGTAATGTATCATCTAGCTGACCATTGTGTTTGGCTGAAAGTAATGATATGGATGGCTGGCTCAAAAAGACTCGCAATGCTTAGAGACATCATGAAATGATTGAAGGTAAAGGGTAAAGTAATTGTTATCCCAAGGCAGTCGAATCATGAATGCATATGATATGATACGATACCCATCAAACGATACGAACGACATACGACACAAGTACCAGTGGTGTAACTTTTGCATGTGACGAGAAATGTGCAAATTTGTATCCATCCTTACTTTAAAAGCCTTGTACTAATCACTGCCTCCAAACATGCGTATACTAATATCTGGGTCCGGTTTCTGGTTGGTTAGGATTGTGGTCTAGCTAAAAGCCCATAAAATGGTCCAAATTAGGACGCGCAATGTGTGCTACATGGAAAGCCATGAGGATTAATGGATTAGTTAACTATTCACAGTTACCATTACCAGCTCTACATTATGAATTATGATTAGTTTCTTATGAAAGTGTTCTCAATTAGCCAACAAAATAAAAATTCATAACCATAGGATGCGTTTGAGAGCAAGAGCAGCTTCAATTTTGTTCATTTTTTCGAGGGCAGAGCGAGAGTAGTATACTTGCATGGGCTCAGAATGTGTTATGCTTATGATGCTGCATGTTAGTATGCTCATTGCTCATCTAATATATAACGGTTTGGCAAAAAGACAGAAAACTGAAATTGACTCTATCGCATTAAAGGACTATAAGAATGCGCGTCCCTCAAGTTATTCCATGAGTGTTTACTATACACAATAGTGCAAAAACTCAATAATGACATTAACCTTGGAATGATTATCACCGGAACTGATTTAAAAGTAAATGAAGACCAAATCAGACACAAACTAGACAAAGTAATTTACGTTTGGTTTGACTGAGTCTGGTCATATGTGGTCATTTTATCAGGTATGTCCACGTGCAGGCAGTGACATATCATATAATGCATTTGTCAGACTGTCAAATTCTAATAAGCGCACTATCATCCATTGTTAGATGCATATACATTTTTTTAATACGAATATTCAAGATAATAACTTTCTTATCACTATCACCATTACATCAACAAAGTGAGGTATGAACAATGTAGGGATATCTTATGATATGGTAATGCGGTGCTGAGAACTTTTGTAATTAAAATATCAGTCAGTTTTCTTATTAACATGTCTTTTATCAGGCGTATGAGTAAATCGTTGTGCAATAAGTGTTGCAATTATTCCACAAATGGAAGACACTCCAGCAAGAAGAAACGGACCATCACTGGACATTCCCAAAGCTATCCCAGCAGCTGTTGGGGAGATCATTCTTGCCAGTGAGGTGGCAGACTGACTTAATCCTAATATTGTTCCAACATCACTGTGATGATTTTCCAAAGACACTGCAGTGATACCCACACGTAACATTGGGTTTAGAGCACTGACGACTACAAGCATAGTGGCAGCCAGCCAATACGTTGACGAGCAGAAGAGCGTAAATAAGACTATCTGTATAAATTAAACAAGTAAAAATGCAATTTTAAAAAGATGTACAAGATGTCGAAATTTCATTAATATATTTCTTACAGTTTTAATTATTCCTGTGAATAAAACCATGTAAAGCGAATTGCCTCCATAGATAAATGCATTCACTGGCCCGACAGTGAATCCCATTATGGTGCTCATCAAAGCTTGTAACGACGTAAGATATCCACTGTTGATCAGATCTGCGTTATACTTGTCTTGCAGAATTATCGTTAGATTTTCGCGAAATACTAAAGTAGCAAAACTGAAAAGAAATCGGACTGCAAGGAGGATAAGTGAATGGACGTCTGCGTTTCTCAATATTGATTTTAGCTTTGAAATGCTTGAATCTTCTTTAGTAGAATCGGAAGCTTTGGAGGAACTTTCCGTTGAAGATATCTTGCAGTTCATGAGCTTTGCAGGGTCAGGTACCAAGACAAAGAGTAAAACTGTTGATAAGAATTCAGAAAGTTTTAATGTATAATGTATATGATATGTAGTTAGCTGCTATTAAGGTTTTAAATTACCGGCATTGAGAAGAAAAGCTGCAGATGATATATAGCATACCATCTGGAAGCCATTCTCGTACTGTGCGAGATGTGCTCCAGCAGTAGGACCAATTATGAAGCCGATGCTTCCGAATGCATTAAAATTTCCTATCACGTACGACATGTCTTTCGAACTCAGTTCTGATACTATTGTTTTGCCCACGGTTTGGGTGTGCTTAAAAATTCCTAAAACCATGAAACATTATGTACGCTTACATCTGTCACAAAAATCCGATAAATCACGCACTAAAAGTCCAGTAATTATACCTGCTAATACACGGGCAATAAGCATCATTGAAATATTTAACGCTAATCCTTGAACAATATACGCAAACGCTGTGGCCACAAGGCAAACAATCATGACTAACCTAGGTCCATAAATATCACTTCCCCATCCCTATATGGGTAAATATGAAAACGATATTAAATAAAATCATTCCTTAGTATATCATCGACACATGATTTTAGTGACGAACTCCATAGTAAACATTACCATCACAGGACTCGAAACAAGTTGAATAGCACCATAAGCTGAACCTATCAATCCAGCCATAAAGGGCGAAGCCCCTAATTCTCTCATCCCTGTGCTCAATAACGGAAGAAAAAGACTCACTGCCAATAGATCCTGAAAGTTTTGAACATATTTTATGTTACCGAAGTACTTCAACGTGAGCAAAAGTATAGTCTCATAATTACATTCATATTCATACCAGAAATGCCATGAAATAGAAAATGTATATTGCCCTCCTCCGAACAGATATCACGTTTTTAATCTTTGCTTCCGTTGCCGGATCCGCTTCATTTCCTGCCGTCCGGTTTCTACCATTAAAAATCGTTCCACCCGCACTGGAATTGGAACCATTTTGATGAGAGGTCTGCACAGATCCTTGAATTGAGGAGCACATCGTAACCTAAAATTCCCTTCGTTGGGAAGCTAGAACCTAACTGTTTTTAAAGGATTTGTTCAGCTCACAATCTGATTAAATTATCACCCTGCTTTTTCACATATATTACATTACATGCAGTGGTATGATGCATTAGACAACAGCTGTGAGGCAGCTGATTCACAAACTTTCATTTAGCATGGTAAGGGTTTAAACAGTTTGCATCCTATCTAAAGCACTTATCACAGCCTGTGGTCAAATCTGTTCGTTCTTATCCAATTAATAATTTTACATCACAAATTAATATTCAAAGAACTTCGGCGAGCCAGCTGAATTCGAATTGGTCAAAGATATGTTATCTAAAACAAACACTGCTTTTTCACACCCACATGTCGGTTTGCACAGTAGTGTGCACTGTGCATTTGAGCACATTTCCAGAACTGTTAAATACCTAATATAGTTATGGAGTACTATAGACTATAGTGATAATGAGAAATTATGTGCAATCATATAACCAAAGTATACCAAAGAAAATATTGTGTTCTTCTTGTTAAAAAGCAAATAAGTATCAAAAATTAACAAAAATGTGTACAATTGTAAATTTTAAACGAAAATTTAGAAGTGACAGAGTGGGCCATTGCTTAGATTAGTTCGCCACTACGCAAATTAGGACATCCTCTTGTTTTGCACTTGTTACTAAATTAGCAATAACTTCCATTTTTGCGTGGCGCACCTGACTCAGCTCACAATTCGCATCCAAAATTAGAGCTGTTGTCATTTAGATATATATAGTATAAATGAGCATAATTACCAGATGGAAGATTTATGCTGTGTTCTGAAATTCAGTTGCACTCTTGAAAATTAAAATCTCATAGTGTGTATGCAGTATACAGACAACAACACGATTACTAAAACATATATACCGTGTGATGTGAGCAAGTGGCAATGGCAAGATACCAGTCAATTGCTCGGAGAACTATGTTGAGCAAATGAGTAAAAAAGCTATTCAAAAATGGGAAGGTATATTTTTGAGAATCAAGAATGTATGTAAATGTAATCAAAAAGAGGAATCTAAAAATACATAAAATCATTGCTTCTCCCAAACCGAACTACACGGAATCAAGCCTACAAGAGGAGCACAGCACAGCAAACACAGGTGGTAGATAACGTCAGAATCTTGATGATGTAGAAGGGAAAGGAAAAAAAGGACAATGATGCAGCTTTCACACTCCACTTTCATGAGCAAAACGAGCACATGCTTGTGCTAGCGGTTTACTTACAGATGTGCGAGCTTGATTAACAATTTTCAGGTCCTTCACACTTATACATGTTTTGTATTGCATATTATATGATTGCGAATGCATTTAAGCCCAATAGTTACATTACAGCCAGTGAGTAAGTCCAGTCCAGTCCAGTCTCACTAACATAGGTGCATATTTAACTTTTTATACTTGCTTCGCATCGCACTCCTTCTTCCGAACTTATCATTAGGCGACTCATTGTTCTAGCGCATATCAACTTTAAGGCCACAAAAATCAAGACCATGCCTCGGAAAGTAAAGTACTTCAGAAAGCAGGTTTATTATACGATTAATCGCATGATGGTAAGTTAAGAGATTTTGAACATGAATGTTTCAATTGTTGACATTGTTTGGTCGTAATGTCCAAGAATTTATGCCTTTCTTGAATTTTACAGCTATGCATAATTGCTGATATGTTGTAGCATAGCTCGTGCCTCGTGCAGCTGCAGACCGTTCGATCTCATCTCTAATAACTCGGGTGTGAGTGATTGACAAAAATTGTCTCATATAGTCAGCAAAGAAGTATACGCACGTGCGCATGACAAAGCTTATCTAGAGTCTAGAGTATAAATTTCATGAGATAAATAGTTCACAAGTTGTGAAGTGCTGATCATTTTATGAACTCACAATCAGTATTTGGACATTTCTGGTTTGCAGAAAACTCTAAATTAGGAGCGTTTGTTGGTCAGTGAACCTTCCCTAGAATTACAAGAAGTCATTTAGACGACGCGACGTAATTAGCCTTGGGTAGCATATAATGCTGTTTGCCACAAAAAGACATACATACATTAAGGAAACGTTATCAATGAAATATTATAGCCGAGATCGAGAGGAGAGTATTTGTCGCATGTTTGCATGATCTCTTTAAAGTTTACCTGTAGTGGATTTTTTGCCTTAATATATGGTATCGGACGGAACTTGCTTAATGAGCATTTTACAGAATCTCGACATTAAGTGGGTTTTCACTTTTCTAAACATATGCGACACGGGATCGCATTTTGTTTTGTGCAAACGTAATCTTTGCCATTTATTCGATTTCAACATCACACACTTTTTTCAAAACTGTCTTAATAACCGTCATACTACCCGGTATTACATTGGCTATCTTCCCAGTTTGAGATGTGGGCGAATCAAACGAAAAAATCTTTAAAGAAATTTTTAGCAACTCCAATACTTCCATCAGAGACTCTTTCAGTACATCAACTGATATAAGTCCGTCGCCAAATTCCTTTTGAGTTCGGAAGTAAATTGCTTGCTGTAACTCAAACAGGGTGCAACCTGGCATACAAACATAAATTATGATTGGATCGCTGTCTGAAAAACACGAATATTTTAGTTTAGATTTATGTGAAATCCAAGGAGTCAACCTCTTATTCTCGATAATCCAGGCTCAATGACATCAATAACGGTCAACAATTTCCGACAAATTTCTTCTTTCCTTCGGAGAGAATCCAAACTGAGATCTGGCATAGCCCAACCTTTCAATCTTCCATAGAACTGAGATAGCGTGTGAAGCACTCCAATCATCAAATAATGATTAGGATGAAGGGTTGTTTCCGAGTGTTTTTGAATAGCGCATTCAAGTAACTCAATCACACTCTGAACTTTCTCCGCCTCATCGATTTCTTCGCGAATGTTTTCTACAATGAAATCAACCGTCTGATTCGGAACACTAAAGTCACACGAATTACATCCCCAGACAGGATTATACTCAAGAGGATCTATAGGCAACAAATATCCTTCAGTGCATTTTTTGCATTTAATTGCCGAAAAGTAAGTCCCCAGTTCGGTGGGATCTTTGCAACGAAAGCAGCAGCAATCAAATAATTTTGACTCTTTCACATGAAATCTCCGTTCCATCGTGCCTTCTAAAGTATGTGTGTACGTTGTCGTTATCATTTCACCCTTTTTAATTGGAATAGAATTTCGAACAATCATTCGGTGGTCATCTGTGATGGAGTGATGTGTATTGGAAATGCATTCGTGGGCCATAAGTGCAACGTCAGGAAACATGCCGCAAATACTAAAAAATGAGATTGTTTTAACATTAGACTTATAGCTCGAAAAGTATTTTATAACAAAATTGCTCACATTGCTCAGGCTTCTGCAAAATTACCTGATTTTATTGTCTTTTTCCCAAATCTCAAAGGAATTTATATCCCCATAACCCAGTACGGTGTGTATTAATATTGCCTCCTCCTCGAGTTGAAACATGTTTTTCAGAAACTGAACAACGTTAATTTCATTTCTATTCCATAAACCTTCGTTCTGCTTTCGCAGCGAGTTGTGATGCTCCATCGTGGTTAGCTTTGCCCACTTTTGCGGATTAAGCTCCTTTAACCGAAGACATCGGATTGCCATGATGCTCTCGTATATAGGATGATGCTTGTCGTAGTCGACAATTTTTGGGAAAGCACGTTTCTTCCGAAACAGCAGGCACTCATTTTGTGCATGAATAGTTTGCTACAAAAATAATGTTAAAATAGGTGCTCAAGTGAACTAGAAAAATATTGCAATCACTGAATAAAAAAAATCAGTTTACCCGTTCGCAGTCCACATTACACATTGGAAAATAACACAATGAACAAAAGTAAGATCCATCCACTTTTTTATGACATCCTAGGCAAATCGGTATTGTGTCTTGTTTGGGACCAAACGCAAGGGCTTCTTCATCCATGATTATCGTGCCTTCTGGAATATCCTTGGCGGCGACCACATACCTTCCCATAATGTCGTTCGTTTTTACTTTCCATACTTTGCAAGAAGTTTTATGCTCTTTCCTCCAATGTTGCTTCTGGTGGTCTGCAGAACAATAGGAAACGGATCGACATGCTGAACAAAGTTTGTCTGCGGGCTTGTTACAAACAGGACACAACAAGCTACTGTTACTCGTGTTCATTTGAAGAGAGTTTACATCAAATACTAAATTGCTTCCACTGAAAATGAACAAAAATGACGAACTCCTTAAATTTTAATCGGCTGAGCTCCGCTATCGGCGCTATTGTACTTAGATGAAATGAGTAGCACTCATTGAATCTCAATTTTATGAAATTATTGAAATCTACAACTTACTTAAGCGACGGTTATGCTCTCCTTTCCTCCAACAAGAATGGATGGAATGGAGTAAAGTACGAAATCACTATATAAATAATCTTTAGTTTGGTTTATTATATAATAAGATAACACATACTGAATGAAAGTCAGGTTATAGGTATAATAGCAATATTACTCATTTGTTGATTTTTGAGGAATTGTGGAAAGTGGAGGTAAATATATTCCTCCGAATCTTTCTATTTTGACCAGCCAATTTAAAACATCATCGTCAGAGGAAGAAATGTATGACGACGGGAGACGACACGGTTTTATGCTCTCCGGTTTTAGTCTACATGTATGATACAAATCTTTCGCGATCAATAGAAAGAGTGTGACTGATATAATACGGAAGTTATCCTTTTCCTTATCCCAACACAGAACGACAACTTCTACCGCTGCAATGCAACACGCGATTGCAACTAACATTTTTCACGTAGGTTTCCATTGCAAGTAGATTCAGAATTAGATATAGAAAGCATTTATGCATAACCTTTTTTTACATCATGCCATGATACAGTGAAAGGACTCATGAATGTTCGAAAAATATAAATAGCACACTTCGCTTCACATCTGTGCATTTGCGTCCCCAAAGTATTGGATGACAAGGGGAAGGAGAAGCCGAAAAGTAATGCAGATGCAGAAAAGCAAATACAGACAAGTCAAGTCAACGAATTCGACAGAATTTTATTAAGCCAGTAGCTCAATATTTAATTTATATTTTTACTCTGCATTTGGATTTGGATTAGAGATATATACATAAGTGATAATGAAGCTTATAAGCTAAGAAGTTATCTCGAATTTCTCGAGAAAATTTCCTCCTCCCCCTCAACAAACTATTTGCAATTGGGACTATCTTTTAAGTTCATCGCCACATAGACATTTGAAATTTGAACTTTTACGAAAGTTACATATAGAATTTGTGAGGCGGAAGCAGACTATCGGGAAGCCTTGTGCGTGTGAAGATGAAAGATGTTATGCATGAGTTTTTAGAACATCAATGTGCAATATGTAATTCAGTGAGGTTATGTCGCTAGGTTAGAGGTAGTAATATACGCTACAACTAGTTTTTTTTATCTAGGCAAATATGACTTTTAGATCTCGACTTTATTATGACTTTTATAAAGATTTTACAATGTTACACACAACGCATCTAACTAAACTTGTCTTACATTCAATATTAAAGCATGACTATATGACAGTTTAGACTCTGAAGACCTTGGTTGCACATTTGTCCGGGTAGACAAAAAGATAAAAGATAACTATACATACTCATACTGAGAAATGAGAATATGGCACAGCATGCATGATTTAGACACACATCGACTGTAATTAATGTGAAGTCCAATTATTGCAAAATGATTAGTAGTCCAATTGAAAGTTTAACGTTTAACAGATTCGCAAGCTGCATGCGACTGCAACAACGGCACGGCGCTCAGCCCGATCCAGTTCACTCACATCCATGTCACATTTCATTTCTCACATTTACTCCAACATCTTCCCTTGTCTGTATGCTGATGCTTGCTGACTCTTCTACTACTGGGCAAGGATGGATACCAGTGTACATGTACCCCAAGATTTTAGCAGGAAATGCTCAAACAAAAATGTTATTGACGATAAAAGTGCAAAAGTGGAAGTATGTAAAGAAGAAAAGAAATTCGTAAACTTGAAATAAAAAAGTTGTAATAACAAGAACAGAAAGAAAAAGAAAAACTGCAACTACCAACTACCGATCCCCGGATTTGAGCGTCTATTTAGCCACTGACCCCCACCCAGAGTTCCTGGTCTAGTTCACAGGTTGTTACGGGTAGGTTTTTATTGACCGACGACGAATAGAATAATGCAACGTCGAATAGCTCATAGCACCTGGACGTATATATTTATCACCAATTTAAATTTAAAATAAATGATGCGTGTACAATAATAAGAGGTAAACTTATTGTGATAATGATGTCGTTATTTTCAGGAAAAGACAAGACCAACACGAATTAACGGTAACGGGCAGGTACACAGGTGACAGGAAGACAGGTTAGCTATTTCTTGTTCGACTCGTTAGAGGTATATAACGATCACGATGGTTAATTTAACTCGAGCGTTGATGCTACCTCGAACTCCTAAAAATTGGACCAATGATGGCCACTGGAGGAAACGCCAAGTTTTAAAGCTTTCAGCTCACTTCTACGGCCGTGCTCGGAACTGCTTTTCCATTGCGATTCGTAGAGTTCAAAAGGCATTATTATACGTTGCTAAAGGACGTAAATTGAGGCAAATACACATGAAGGATGTATGGGAGCAACGGATTACTGCTGGTTGTCAAGAATTAGGTCACATGCCCGTTGGATCTAAAACAATGCTTGAAGGACTTGCAAGAAGTAACGTTCTGCTTAATAGACAGAGTCTTGCCAATTTAGCTGTCTGGGAGCCGAGAACATTTGAGTCTTTAAATAAGATAGCGGCAGCTAAAGCGAAGGATGAAAAGATTGCTAGATACTTAGGACCTTTCCCGAAGGGTATTTTAGGAAAATTGTAGTTGTATCCTTTTGCTTGCTTCAATGAAGATTGTAATTTAGTACAAAATTGGTTTGCGTTAAACAACGCAAAGCTTAACATGTAATTTAATGTGCAGAAAGACACATTCACTAACTGTTCGTAGTTATGCAAAAACACCTGTCTAGTCTAGTATGGATATGGATGTAATTAATTATGATGACATAATCACTGTAAAGTAAAAGTAGCGAGTTGTGAGCTAAGAGATGTATGTATGCATTTTCAATTAGTAAAATGAAGCTCAAATGTCATGTCAGGCAATTAGATGAATGACGTATCGCCCAGAAGGAATAAAACTTTATGTATGGTTAAATTCTACGGTACTCATGGTTGACAGTTGGATATTTTATTTCCATATCGGTGATGGGTTTCTTTCTTTTTATTGCCGTACAAAACTATGTCATATGGAGACCTGGACACACGAAATATACATATCGCGTAATATAGGATAAAACATTATTACTTCGCCAATATCATTGATTACTTACATACATACAACTGATCGATGTAAATACGGATAGAATACATTTTATAAATTTAAAATTGGATTGAAATTTTATTGTGAAACGGAAAGAACTACTTCTTACTGCGACCCTATAACAGCCCCCGTACTGGAAATTAAAAAGCCACATAACGACAACCAAACAGAACCCGTATATTTGCTTTCATGCCGTAAAATACAGCACATTCACGAATCAAATCATATCCGGATGTTGCGATTATTCTGATATTAAAATATAGACGCATGCGGCATGCGAAACAATCAGATTTAGCTAGTATAACACGTACTTAAACATAAGACTGATCAAATTAAATACAGGATAACAATTTAAACATCATTTTAATAAAATGAACGCATTTTCACTGCGTATTTAACAATATTTAGCAACCCATAGAAAATAATGTTACAGTCCACAGTGAAACAGTGTCTTATTCCGAAATCACCGTATATCATGACTTGGAAAAATACTAATGTTAATTCGCGACTGAAACTCTGCCATGGTTGGACTGTAACCCATTATTTCCAATTTACGTTCAACATTTTCTGTCCTATTGTTTGATCTGCAGTAGAAACGATGTAAAAGTAAATAACCATTAACATACCACATTTTACACCTTTATCAGTTATCACTATCAGTTATGTATAATACACGAAATATACCACATACATTCTTGTCCTACCAAACATTTTACGTGAAATTGAAATTGCACGTCGTCTAATTATAAATGCATTACATATAAATTATAATCATAATCACAGGAATCACTCATGATTGAAGGGCGTATTTCAACCAAGTGTATTGTGCGACAAAAAATGGAATTATAACCAACCGAACATTACTTATTTACTAGCTCTAAAGTAATTTTAAACACATTTACCGACATGTGCAATTTCAATTAAATCATGTATATACGTATATACCTATATTTAAAATGCTTTCATAAATCTAAATTTTAGAGCAATCTTACTCAGGACCAGGAGTAGCATGATGCATCCACGAAAACAAGACAAAAAATACCCAGAGATGAAGAACTACTATGTACAGCGACATTCCTAATCTTAAATTAGGCCGTTTTCTCAAAGCTAATCCGAATTGGCAAAACACAGCATCTATTTGAGTGTACATTCTCTTCATTCTAGCAGATACTCTTGAGTCCCAAGGTGACTCGCTCAGGTACAGGGGCTGACTGGCTATCACTGGTTTTACAGCAAAATAAGATACGTTAGACAACTGCATTAAGCTAATTCGAAAATATCATTTATGGCATATAAATATATGCTCTTACCAGTCTGCGGAAGTACATTACCGTGACAGAGGTCATTATCTTCAACTCTACAATCTCTCAGCTCATGTTTAAGTCTTTCAACTTCAATCTGTAAGAGTTGCTTGTCAGTGCTGATGTCATTAATAAGGCTTTGTTTTTCGTATAAGGATTGTGATAGAGCGTTCACTCTTGTTTTCAATCTTGATAGTTCTTTCTCACTGGCTGCATTTAAATGTCCATTCTGACTAAAACTGTCAGAACCATTGATGTTAAAGTTGCTATATTCTCTGGCTTTGTTAACTTGGTCCTCGAACTTCTTTCTCGCAGCTTTTTCCATTTCTAATTGAAATTGCAACGAACTCAGTTGTTGACAAACTTGCAAATTTTCACTTTGTAAACTTCCAACACTTTCCTTTTCTCTTGATAGCTGGACATTAAGGTCCTCCGTAAAGCATCGAAGTGAGCTAACCTCTTTTTCTAAACGAACATTGTCTTCTTTTAAGCTTTCAACAGAAGCTCGGGTTTGGGACAGATCTGCTTGAAGTAACTCTCGTTCATTTCTGTAGATAAATCGACAAACCATATTATTCTAAAATTGAAACGTAACGTACGCTATGTACTTTTAAGTGTTTTAAAACAGGTCAGAACTCTACATGTTCATAAGTTTGTTTACAATATTTTGATTAAAGTACACGTGCATTCTTACTTGAGTGTTGTTACTTCTGCAAATAATTCTTCAGCAGAATTTGATGATGTGTCATTACGCAGTGTACTACTGTCTTCATTTTTAAGAGATGCAATAAGTTCATCCTTATAACTGAGAATAGATTTAGCCTTTTCTTTGTAATTTGTAAATTCTTTTTCCATTGAAGAAAGCGTTGATTTCATAGAAAGCACATGATTTTCAGTTGTTTCTAGTTGTGAAGCTAACATTTCGGTCCGCTTCAGCAAACTTTCGTTTTCAGATTTCAGTTGAGAATTTTCTAACAAACACTGCTCCAACTTCTGTAAATTTTCTTGAGAAAGTTCTAATTTTTGCAGAGTTTCTAATGCTTGCTGATGCCGTGAAGTGAGACTGCGGATTTCAGCATCTTTTTCCTAAATGTCAAGTTGACACAGAATAAGATACTCATGTTTTGACTTTTAATATTTGTACTAGTATATTTCTTATAATATTGTGTACCTCTAAAAACTTTCGTGCATCTCCTTCTTCCACTTGATTAGTATGCCGATTTGATTCTTCATTAGCTAGCTTATCTTTATAAATTTCCAGTTTCTTTTTAACTTCTTCATATTCTGAAGACGCGTGTAAAAAAACATGAACAAAATGTTTATTTCATCATTTGTACTTCGAAACCGTCAGCGTGAAATATTCCAGTATATAATACCTTTCTGAAGGCTTCTGTGATTCTTAGTGAGCAATTTCAACTCTCTAGCTTGGCTTTCTACTTCATCTTTCAGAATCAAGCTCTCATTCAGACCTGTAGACTCATTCGAATTTAAATATGCCATTAATTCATCTTCCGTTGCTGTGGTCTGGGATTTATTGATAGTTACAGTTTTCTTCTTTTCTGTTCCATTGTGAGAGTTTGTGGTAGTTTTAGTCGACGAAGTAACATCATCTTTTCTTTTAAAGTTGGCATTATTGGAAGAACTGGATGTGTTTGAACTTTCAGTCGTGTTAGTGGTACTGGAAGCTAATATTTTATTTGGTGGGTTCTGTCTCTTAGTATTTCGACGTATGTTACTGCTCCCAGAGTTATTCAAAGAAGTATTTTCAATACTATGTGAAGGTCCAGTAAACTGTTCTGTGATTGTACTCGGGTGTGTTGGGGCACTGGGCTCTAAAAATGGCTCTGTTTTTTTCGGTCGGGATTCCTTTTCCTGTTTAGTACTGGAAATCAATATAGATTTTTTTAACAAGTCCAAACCTTCATAAATTCTGTAGAAAAACCTGCAAACACATTCTTATATTCTTAATTCCTACCTTGTATGTAACGCAACCGCAGCATTCTTGTCTATTTTGTTCAAAAAATCTTCGGCTTTACCGGCTATATCAACTAACCAGGACATCTTTATGGTTATAATTGGCTATTTGGCTGTGTTAACAATAACTTTCTCCAAAGTCGACTGGTGACTGTACACTGTACACAACAATCAATAGTAACTCTTAACTTTAACTTCCAGGTTTTTGATCGTGTCATCGACTACTACCAACTACCAAGTACAGACAGATTAGGTTTCTTATGCACGTAATCTGAACCTGAACACATGGACAACTGATCATCCTCAATTTGAACGACTTGATGATAGTAAAAATACCCGAAATAGATGAACGAACGAAAGTAAATTGGAAAGTAAAGAGCAACATTACACATACAATAAAAGCACACTAAACTAACGACTAATGATTTTAGAAATTCAGGCAACTAACTACAGATTGTACTGTGGAAGTGTTTTTTAGATTGGTATCTTGTGATTGTATTTGTTTGTATCTTCTTCATCTTAAAGGGACAAACTAGTCAATAAATATTAGTATTGTCGTAACACTGATGACGATCGGGATGCCACTACTAGTGACAAATTGACAACATAGACTAGACACTAATAATACTAGTACCTTTAGCTGTCTGCTGATCATAACAACAATACACGAATAAACGGTAATACACAAGTACTTACTTACATAATACAAACAGCTGCTGGGGTGCTGAGTTGGCGTGCACAAGTTGGTAAACAGCAGCAAAAGATACTGCACTGCAGGCAGCTTCATAAAATGCGTTCTTTGTAGTGCTTAGGTTTTGTATTGACTTTGTACTATGCAAATGTTACTTGGTTTTGGAAAAATTTGGCATGAACGTATGCATGCACTATTGAATACAAATAGGTCTCTGCACTGACTGATTAGAATATTTCGAATATATTAATAATATAAGTAATGTTAATTAAAATCTATCTATCTAGAGGACTATTATGGATACCATTCACCGTTTCAAATAAGCTTTGCAATATGCTATCAGACATGTTCAATTAAACATAAGTGAAGACACGATTGACGATGCTTACACAAATTCAATTTTTATAACTTCGGTAAAAAAATTATGTATATGTAAAATTATGATTCGAATTAAGTATGGTAAGGTCATGTAAGGGAACCTAGTATAAAGAAACTGGTATCGGATATAGGATTAGATGGATGTTAAATGTCATGAAATCATGGACGTTTAAGAAAAAGAGATGCAAAAAAATTGTTGTACATCAAATCAATGATTAACATGGCGTTTATAAATTCAGACCTAATTAGTCAGTTTAATGGTAAACAATTTAGTGGAATAGCATTCAATAATTTACGAACCGTATTACGAATTACTTCACGTCAATCTGTGTAATTAGTTAGTATAGCAAGACTTTAAATCAGTAACCTCGTCTATACATATACTTTAAGTACATGTATGCCATAAAAAGTATTACTCTTAAAACCTTTTAGACAAAAAACCGGAATGAATGGACACGCGAGAAAGCCATGTAAATGTAGCTTGGAGTTTGGAGAAAATTGTTGTATACTGAAATACATTACATTAGATATTAAGATATCCATCCAAACCAAATATTTGATTTTTTTTAATCGAATCGAAATTGCTTATCATACGGATATAATAATATGCGCTTCAGTTCAGTTAATCACCCTCACCCTTTTAGATATCTGTCCAATATTTCATCCATGGCTATGGCTTATAAAGATAAAAAACCAAGCCAAGATTACTGATTTTCATAGTAACCTCTTTATATCATGGTTTTGTTAATTTAATTTCAATAAAACCTAATTTAATTAAATCGTGGAAAGGTAGGAGCTAGTAGACTAGACACGCATTTGCATGCATCGCTAGATCTCCAAAATAGCAATTTAATAACTGTTTTAGTTGAGAGATATATTTTTTATTGAAAAATCTGTCTTGACTGTAAGGAGTACAATAAATTGAATATGACACGTCCAACGTCTTTCAGCATCCTAATATAGTTCTTTCATTGGATGGATGGAAGTGATAAATACTTGTAACTGCGTGAGTCGTTTTTTTCGTTTATTGTTTTTTTAAAAAAATACAGACTGCAATAAAGGTATTATGTATACTAGATATGGATTAAAGATATTCATAGGTCTATTATCTATGTACAAGTTAGTTAAAAACGCCCTTCTTTGGTTGAATGAAAATGAAAATATCAAAGTCCTAAAATCCGCCGCAGTCGGCAGTCAGTTTGAATTCCGTATCACAAACGAATCATGGAATCATAATATATATAGCCATTCATTTATGATTTGATATTTGAAATGGAATGGAAATTTGAAAAATAATCTTTTACATTTATCGATTAGTAAGCACGTAACACGTAAGTTTTCATTAGTTCAACGGGCGATGTCTGAAACAGAAACAGGTTTTCCATATTGTTTTCTTAAAATCCTCATTTCATTATAAATTATATATTTTTATTTATACAGTGACAGGAGGGAAAAGTTTGGTGTTCTAGGAGAAAATCTTTCTTTCTAATTCTTTGACTTCTGCTGAAGAAACGTAACGTGTAAAATTCCAACGGGTGGTAAGTGATAATTGGTAATCTGCAATATATATGCACACACCCACACCGCCACACCTCTTCCAGCTCATTCTACTGCGGATTGTCATGTACAAAAACCAAGAAATGCGATAGAAGAAACTGCATTGTAATAACTGGTCTGATCTGATGACCTTCATATGATCACATTCAAGTTCCGGGTGCAGTTGATAACGTGGTAATGTTGTCAATGTAAAAACAACCATTGTGAAGCAAGCAAGATTCGGGGGAAAATCGCAGAAAAAGCCTTAAGTTTGCATACTCCCGTAAGTGAAAATTGACTTTCCCATAATGCCAGACGTCGAGTAAACTGGCGACTGGTTGCTGAGTTGATGTGAAAGTTTCCATAAAGATTATATATGCATGCATGCAAGTGTATGAAGTAATGCATAAAAATCTTTTGCAAATCTTTTTTCTCTAGCATATTTCCTAGTTTTCTCCAACTCCTGGCCTTGCTACACATTGCAGATAGTGAGTGGAGTGAAAGATACCAGAACCAGATACCAGTCACCAAGTCTCTTGTACGTAACGTAAATAGTAAGTACGAAAGAACGTCGTGTTACAAAGACATACAGCACGGGTTCCAGTTCCATCCAACTCTACACAATTGGCTGGGTTCGTCAGCGGAAGATTTGGTTTCATTAATCCATAAATTCCAAGTGCAAAATTTATTTCCAGTATTTGTGCAGTTTTGTTCGTACGTGCACTGTTAGTATTATATTATTTTCCAAAAATGATAGATGCTAATAATAACATTCGTGTTTATGCTACAAGCTTTAATAGCTGATATGATAATGGATGTCTAGGAGACAACCTTGAAGCGTTTCTATAACGGTAGTTGGTTTGTTCTGCCCGTTCTGTCCATCTCGTCATTCAACGTAACTCAACGCATCGTCAGTCGTCTTAATCAGCTTTAATTTTTGTAACTGCGATAAAATTGCTCATCATCTGTAATATAATGGCCTCATACTTTTACGAGGATGAAGTGTACCGAGTTGGTAAATCCGGGGATGTCGAGTTTGGCATGGTCACTGAAAACTGGGAGATGTACTCGAGTAGTGACGAGGAGGATATGCGTGGTGACAAAGTATTACCCGGTCATGTTTGCGTTTCATGGTATCCAAAGGGAAAGGAAGAGGTGCTTTCTGAGGCAAAGGTATGTATTTTGTGGCAGACAGACTGCACAAGTCCAACTGTAAACATTGAATTTGAAACTGTTTGTATGGTGTTTATTATCTCTATTAAATATATTTGATACAGGGCTACTATTATTTCGGGTTATTTCTTTATCAATTATAGGTTAAGCTTAGTGCAAGATCTCTCATGCCAGGAGACGTAGTCCGTCGACTCATCGCTGGAAAAGACACGCAAAGAGGTTACTGTAGATCTGTAAAAGTGCGAGCTGCCGTCCAGGTTATAGGAACCAAAAAAGTCATTCCTAATGTTTTTGCATCTGATTTAGTTCCAGTTCAGGTAATTTTATTTTTCACTCAGAACGACATTAGTTGTTAATAGTGTTAACTATTGCGCAAACAAAATGGAAATGACTCTTAATTATGGCCTGCCTGAATATTTTCTAGAAATTGACTCCGGAAGTCGTTGTTTACTTAGATACCTGGATAGGCCTGATCCGTGATATGAAATATAGATTACATTTAAAATTTGCGGACAATTCCACCTGTGAAGTGGACAGTACACTCATAATGGAGCACTTTGAAGATATTCGACGTGGTTTCGACAGCTTCAACTCATCGGATGTTTTCTATCCTGGACAAAAATTGAAGGGTCCAATGAGATTTCTTAAAACTGCCGACTGGTCATATTGCTCGGATGACATGAAACGGGCGAAAGATAGAAAATATGTTACTGCTGTTGTTACAGATGTCGTTCCGTCATCAATGGTTGTTCAGTGGCAGTGGCAAACTCCGGAATGTCCGCTAGAGACGCCACCCGAAAATATTGAATGGCAAAAAAATCCCCCTCCCGATACTGTTAAAGGAGAAATATTGAAACGAGTTAAAACATTAAATCTTTTTGAATCTTGCACTGTGCAGTTAGGAGATGTCAGCTACTATACCCCTAAGTCGGGGGAAGTATTTATTGAAAGAGCCACGTGGAAAAAGACATTACCAAACAACCCCGGTTCTGGGTGTAGTGGTACTGATAATGCTGGTGAAGGAAAGGTTAAACAGAAGACTGCCAGTGATTCCAGGCAGAAGAATGAGTTACCTCAGGAAGGATATGGTTTGCATAATAACCAAACCGAGGTAATGGATACTGGTGAATCTGATATCGTAGACACTGAAAAAAATAATAATAGCGTTCCGAAGGGGAATTCTCTCACAGCTCTGGTACGAACATGATTAGTGCTATATGACACGACATGCTACTTTATGCTTTCATATAAATACTTTTAATTTAAGAATCTTGGTCTTTATATAATTGACTTGTGTTAATTTTAGAGCGGCACTAATAAAAGAGTGTTACCTCGGTTGTCTACCAAAACTCTGCGTAAAAAGAAGCTCAAGAAATCTCGTCCACCAAGTGTACCGCCACCATCCATTGTGCAGGTGCTGACGTCGAAAGTGGTTGTTGAAACTGTTCATACTAATGCGCAAGTGAACGTGGTGTGGCAGGTGAGTTACTATTGTTGTGTACTTGTGTGCAAATGTTCGTCATTTGTTTGATTTCTGGCTGATTGATTAGTGTATTTTACATTGCATTAACAACTGTCATATAGAAATAATTTTTATATTTTCGTTCTAGGATGGGACATACGAAGAAGGCATCTCTAGCGTAGAGTTATATCCTATTCATCATTTAGATGATCATGAATTTTTCCCTGGAGATTTCGTAATCCGAACAGATTCGGGTGATCTTCGGACCTATGGTGTTATACAACGAATGGATCACGCTGAACGGGTTGCTATTGTAAAATGGTTTGAAGCTTACTCATACGCAGGCGAACAAAAGCCTAAGGAACTGGAAGAAGCAGAAATGTCCGTCTTTGATATTAAAGACCATCCAGACTTCAGATTTCGTCCAGGAACAATCGTTATTCGAGTTGCAAATCTGGCAGGACAGTCTTGCGGAGCTGGGCAGATCATGGATAATTATCCTGATGGCCAAGTCCGTGTGTGGTGGGCAAACTCCACAGTTACTGCCTGTTGGCCCCAAGATTTGTTTCGATTAGGAGAGTACGACTCAGATGAAGGTGAAATGTGGGATGATGGTGGTGCAAATTCAGACATGGAGGATGGGGACGATGATGATGACGCTGCAAGCGATTCATCATGGGTAACAGAAACTGAGGAAGAGCTCAATGAGACTTTGACTGGACCAGACTGCGAGCACAGATATCAAACAATTGGAAAATTAATTGATAAAATCCAGAGTGCACTTGTGAAAACTCGTGAGACTATAGTTGCAACCGGGTCAGTTTCGATAGAAAATGGTATTCCAAATAGCCCATCCGTCGCTAAATTAGTTAACAACGAACAGCCCAGTCTTACTAAAAAGCTGTTACTCATCTATAAAGATTGCCAGTACGCATTCATGATTTATAGCATCTAAATTTTCGCTCCAGCCCATTAGTTTTTCTCATGTATTTTCTTGTATTTTTGATTTAGGTATCTGGATAAAATGATGGAAACCAAGTTTTTCGATGTAGATGATCTGAAGAATTGGTACAGGGGTAAAGAAGGAGTAACTTCAAAATCAAGACGAATGATAGAACAAATATCTCGCATGTTTGATATTCCGGATGAAAAAATAGCCATGAGAAAATTAAGTACGGGCTCAGACTATCAATTACACCAAATATCGCCATCAATTAGTGAACCAAGGATCTCTAGTAGTAGTTCCCAAACATCTTTTTCGGCAAACGCAGCAGCCCATGAAGGTAGATCTGTTACACCTAGCGATTCTCAGGAAGGAAACGTCATAGCAGATGAAGCAGCTACTGGGGGAAATAACTCTAATACTCCAAACTTTTTGTCATACGAACTGTGTTCAATAATTTTGAACAAGCTCTTGAAGCTACATAATGAATACCAAAAAAGGTTCGGTTCAGGAGCTGTCGTTTCAGAAGATGATTCAGTCGCTGGTGCTAATGCTCCTGTTCTTCCTGCCGAATCACAGGAAGAAGCTAATAATCCTGTTCTCGTGTTAAATTCCACTGAAGCCATTGTCAATGTGAACAAAGAGAATGGACCACAGGTACAGAAAGCAGGCATGGTAATCGAGTTTTTTTCAAGACTTCTCAAGGGTGATTGTGTTGATATCAATTCTGAACAGACAGCAGAATCAGTGCAAGTTGCTGTTCCAGCTGGAACAGATATAGCCATGACCCTTACATCTCCCTCTGTGGAAACTAACGATAATATCCAGAATGAAAGTGTTGGCCTATTGAACAATTTTACCATGATCGAAACTGTACCTGATACTCATAGGTATCGTCTCACGTCACTTCAGCCACAAAATCATAAAAATTTTCTCAAAACTGTCCAGAAAGAAGTTGCCCTTTTGCGGGAATCTCTACCTGACGGAATTTTCGTGAAAGCATTTGAGGATCGAATGGTAATAATATTACCGTAATACTAATTACTGTTTTCTTTCATTCAGGCTGTGTAAAATCTGATTTATTTATATCTTAAAGCACCATTCCAGTTATATGTTTCTTTTTGTTGTTTTTACAGGATTTATGCTCAGTAATGATCTGTGGTCCTGAAAAAACGCCTTATGAAGACGGAATTTTTTTCTTCGATATTCAACTGCCCCCAGCGTATCCCTCATCCCCGCCTTTAGTGCATTACGTATCTTTTTGTACTGATCGACTGAACCCAAATCTTTATGAAGAAGGAAAGGTTTGTGTATCTTTATTGGGTACTTGGAGCGGCAAAGGCACGGAAGTTTGGACTTCAAATAGCTCAATTTTACAACTGCTCGTGTCTATTCAAGGTTAGTATCATACTTTCGGTTGTAAAACTTAATTTAAACTGTTGGATATGCTTTGTTTATCCTATTGTTATAAGTTTTTCTCTCTTTCAATCTTTAAGGCCTGATCCTAGGACCAGAGCCATACTACAATGAAGCAGGATATGAGAAGCAACGTGGTAGCCAACAAGGGATGGAAAATTCTCGGATGTATAATGAGATGGTACTAATTAAGCTTGTTCAGTCAATGTCAAAGATGCTCGTAAACCCACCTGCACCTTGGGAAAAAGAAACAGTAACTCATATTCAGAAACGCGGATCTAAGTATGCACAAAACTTAACAATATTTGTATTTTGTGATTGTTCTTCTGTCTACTAACTGGATTATTATGTTTTTGTTAATGCAGAATAATTGAACGATATCAAATGTGGTTGGCTGCTTCAGAGAGTAAGTTCAAACCAGTGTTTGTTTAGTAGATTATGTGATCAACAAATAAGATTTTTAATATGGTTAGGAAACATTAAAATATCTTTTTACATTTAGATTACGGCTTAGAAGGAAGTTCCACGACGTCTCTACCGGACTTTCCGCTGTTGCCTGTGTCTAAAGGCTTCTCAATAACGCTCAAAAAGACCTTGGACAATTTTTCAAAACTGTGTGCCACAAAACAACCGTCTAGTAATTCAACCCAATCTGCCATTTCTTCTTCCAACACAGAGTCTGTACGCCCTTGATGAAGGATTGAATTGAATCCTTGTACTCATAAGAACTCAACTCATTTCTGTAGATCGCAGTGATAGTTGGGAGGGAGAATTAATCACCTTGCTGCTAAAAGATTATTAGTTCACGTCATTTTTTGTTTGAGTTATATTCTACATTTGTATTCTGTAGGGTTGACTCACTATAATATCGACTAAAATCAAGAGAAAGGCTCGACATTTAAAGCTAGTTTTTGTGAGAATCCTAATCCTGCTGCTGTGCAGAAATTCCAAAAACTAAATTCCCTGTTGACTAATGGTTGATCAAATTATAATTATTGTATTGTTAGCATTTACTGCTTGAAATTCACCGCACTCAACTATAGAGACATATAATAATTTACATTACCCAAAAAAATGTTTGTTCTTCGTTCGTTAAAATTGCTTTTCCGCGTAGATAATTTACCGTCATTGTTAACGTGTTTCCCATAAGTGTGCAAAAATAGTGGTTAAAAATTGAATCTCCTGTGCAGAGACTGAGTTATTTACAAAACGTTTAAGATTCCATAATAATCGTAGTTTGTAATTGCTTATGCATTTTGGCTTAAACTGTAAGAATCATTCGCTATACTAGACTTAGGAAAGGAAGGATGTGTTCGGAAGGCTTTGTATTTATTTAATATTTCTCAGAGAAAGTATTGCATTTTGTAAACGGTGATTCCGTAAAGCTAGTTTAAAGTCAGGTTATAGAATACCGTTAAATTTTATGTTTCAGCTTTATCAATCATTGTAACTGAATCTTTGCTGTGGCTGTGACTCTATCATGTTATTTTACAATTAGGATTAAGTAAAAAAACGCAATGTATTGAATAATGAATTACCGTTATAAACCTGAATCACTCTAAAAGGGCGATACACAGTTACAACAGATAAAAATTTCTAACCACCTTTTTGAATAGTATAGTTTTGAAATATGTGTTTCAAGGATTATTTTCCGTTTAATTGCATTGCATATGTAAATACTTCCATCTCATTCAAAGGCTGTCAGGTTCATAGTTCATTGTGAATACGATTTACCTGTTACGCGCTTTTAAATAAACGCAAGTTTAAACGTAATGCCGACAGTGACAGTGTATTAGTTAGGAACACCTTAATTAAATTACTCCATTTTTCAATTCACTTACGGTAAGATTAGTTATACCAAAGTGCAAAAACATGAGCGACACTGCTCATTGCTCATCAAGTATATTACTGCATGCGTCTGTGTATGTGTGTATCTGTCTGTCCTGGATCGGTTTAGTTGGTTGGTTGGTTGGAGGATTTGGCGAGTACTACAATAAACTTCGGA
>JAHZNA010004735.1:0-14621 GCA_027743935.1 Sinodicranocentrus sp. ZH6 | reverse complement strand
ACAAGAAACTTCTCCAGCTAACAAGACCAATGCAAATGTGACAATTGGAGCAAAGTTAAAGCAGTACATTGTGAAGGATATCAATTGATAAAAATAGAAAGTGCGACTTTTTCAACTGTTCAAACTTTGAGAAGCGAAAGCTTGATTTAAAAATGTAGTCAGCCTTTTGACGTGTTTTTCCTCACAAGTCAGCATTAAATTGTCAACATTCATTTCTACGAGGAAAAACCTCAACGCAAAACACTCCCATGTTGTTTTTAAAGAAGAAATATGCAAACTGTCAATTTTTTAAAGAAATGACAATAACACATATGTAATACGCAATGAAATACACCGGAATATTACATATCATCACAATATTTAACCTTCTTTTTTGGTTTCACGAAGAAAGCCATAATCCTTCCGCTCATGTTCAAGTTGGGTTTTTATTTACAGGAAAGTTTTTCAATTCATTATATCTGACTTATCCGGCTACCAAACCCACAAAACCCTAAATATTATTTCAATGAAAACAGCTTGTAGATTTGAAGGATAAAAATTTCTGCGAAGTTTAGCCTATCTTTCCTTTTTGTGCTAATGCACATATTCAACACAATAATTGTACAATGAATGATGAAATATATATGCTGTACTTTTGTACTTATGTCCAATGCCCATGTCACAACTTACACGAGTTCTTTAACAAATTGAAATATGCAAAATGCAAGGTTTTTGATGCTGATGCTAGGATTGAAAATACATTATTGCTGACCTGTTCAAAACCGGAAGTATGAATTATTAGCTAAGATTACTAAGAAATTATTGTACCTCAATGCTTTTGCACCATTATTATTTTTATTTAACCAATTTATAAACATTATTTGTACAACTATTTATCTCAAGAATACAAGAGTGAGAAAGTCAATTTTTTTATGAAGATGACAAACAACATTGAATCGGAGGAGCTTTGAAAATTCAACATGAGAACTAATGACTATGACCCCCTCTCTCATCCAATAAATATTTATTGAAAGATTACCAAAAAGGATTTATTTAAAAAACGAGTAAGGTCAGACTAAACTCGCATTCTTTACATCTCGTCTTAGAGGAACAGCTTCACAGCAAGAAATCCAACAAGCGCTAGAGTAACCGAAGCCTGAATTGGAACCCCTCCGTTAGTTTTGTTAGTACACTTTTGACCTTCCTGACATGAGCAGGCCTTCGTACTCTGTTTACTTATGGAACATTCAACCTTCTCTGATGGAGTTATCCCAGCTTTACATTCCTGTGAATCCTCGCATGGCTCTCCAAGTTTTTTTGATTTATAGCAAACCCCCCTATATTCTCCCGTTGCTACCTTACCCTTACTTTCGGCGTCGTAACACTCACACTTTTTATTACATCGCGACAAACGTCCGGCAGGGGCTGGATTTTGGCTACACTGTTCGTTATACTGGCATGTTTCCCCAATCTTTGCAATTTCCTGACATATTGGTTTCGCTCCTGGGATACGTAATAATGTCTTTCCTGGTGCATCACCACAATCACAATCTTTACTTTCCTTATCACATTTTGCAGATTCCCACGCCCCACAATCCTTGTCTTTTGTACAGCCATCGTGCTGGTGGTCATCTCGGCGTTCATGTTCCTCTCCGGATTGCGAACGGTCGTGGTTATCACAAGAAATTTGACTTGCCAACAGAACTAGCCCAAGGGCCAGAATCGGGACTAAATTTAACTTAGCCATTTTGAACAATTCAATGCAAACTCAACTCTACTGGAACTGGAGGAACGTTGGTGAGAAAACAAGTAATGAGGATGAAGTGAGTCTTTCGCAATATTATATACGGGCTTCCAACGTCAATGATAATTTGTCGGGGTTCATTACAAGAACAATCTTACCACAATATAATTATTCTTTCTGAGTCAACGGCGAGTACGAAAAATAGCAGGGTTTTGATATGCAGTTCTAACCCCATAGCCGTTCTAAGATTGTATAGCAATGATATGCGGCGAATGATGCCGTAATATCCTTTCTAGTTTTTGGGAAAAATGACAAAACTCTAAACCACTACCTTCCCGTTGTGTTGGAGTAGGTATGGAAAATGTTGGAAATCCCCACCCAACTTGACAAAATACGTTGTAAAGCATCTGGTCGCATGATACGTTCGTGAGTACGCATACAAATATGTGCTCAAGTGAATTCAATAGTTTTTTGGTCAACTCTGTCACCACCTCCTAGATGAAAAATTGTTGTACAAACAATGTGGGATGACGACGGTATTCTAAGCTTAAGCTTCACAACTTGTTGAAGGGGAAGAGAGCTTTCCATGAAATAACTATCATGTATGAAGTCTCTCGCAAAAACAAATATTGCAGTATACTTTATCTATCCGCTAAAGTGCTAAAGATTTAAGATTATGTGCTATGTGCATAACTTAGCTTTTATGAAGAGTACAATGAGCTAATAAACATATATTGTGGCTTGTGTGCACTGTAAGAAATTATATAGTTAACTGTTTGTGGTAGCATTGATGAGTAAAAGTTCCAGGAACTTTGGTGATGATAATGGATTTCAAGGATAAGATGGTGTAGCTAACAGGCATAACTTTAATGCTGAAGTTATGTATGTGTAATTTTCAAACTTGTTAAATTCAATAATGAATTGGATAATGAGAAGGAAACATAAAAATCTTACTGCTAGTTTGTTCTTCTCTTCGGCTGCACATTGTGAGCCGCAGTATCCTATATTTGTTTTATTGAAATATGGTGCAAAATTTTAATTGATGCTGTGAAACTATAATGTATACATGTTGGAAGGATTGAGGTTAAATTGATTGGTTAGTATTTAAATCATACTGCATATGAACGTTATTAGCGACAAGTGGGAATATTATCTTCCACAAGTGGATCTCTGAATGATTTTTAGCATATTCAAATGTTTGGGTTCAACGCTAAAATAGTTTTATTAAACATCATTGATATTTCATGAAAAGATAGAAAATGGGCATTCAATTACAAATACTACTATCTGCAAATGTACCGAGATTGCTAGCCATATATTGCAATAAATATAGATGCTGCCATGAAGTCACGCGAGTGAAGCTTCATAAAGTAAATGACAAATCGCTCCTTGGTTCGCTACCCATCCTCATCATCACCTCCAATGAACCATAATCATTTCTTCACACTTGGTATATGTTATACTACATCTGACTTCAATTTATCTCCAAAACGCCATCCCTCTCAGGAGAGTCTATTTTCCTTTAAAGTTACCCGGTAGTAACTTACTAATAAATTTAAATACATTTGTAACACATGGGACGAATTAACGGACTTAAATTATTTATGTAGCTTTATTTCACGACTTCACATATATAGTAATCTCTAAAATAAAAATAAAGGAATCTTATGCCGCCGGTAAAATTAAGATGTAGTGATATTTTCCCAGGTCCCTTTAGAAGAACATCTTTACAGCTAGGAATCCCACAAGGCAGGAAATAGCTGAAGGTGTAAACACAACTCCTTCATTTCGTTGATAGACCATTTTAGGTTCACATCTGTCCCCATAATAGGAACATTTACAGTATTTAGTTCCTGAAGTAGAATTCGAGTAACATTCAACCCCTGATTCAGGAACTATTGAAGCTTTACATTGATTATCAGTCTCGCATTGCTCTCCTAAAGCAGTGGTAATAAAGCACTCTTCCAGATACTCTCTTGTATCATTTTTGCTACTGTAACACTCACACTTTTCAGTTTTAGTATTACATCTGGTTAAAGGTCTGTGTGGATAAGTACACTGTAGGTTAAATTTGCAGGGTCGCCAAAGATTTGAAAGTTTTTGACACATTGGTCGTGCTTCTGGGATAATGATGTGATTCTTTGGACAGCGACATCCACTTTGTGGATCACATTTTACCCCTTCCCCGCAGTCTTCGTCTACTGTACACTTGTTCGAAAGGTTGTCACAATAAATTTGACTTGCCAACAGGACCAGCGAAAAGGATGCAATTTTTGAAAAAGTTTGTCTACCCATTTCAATTTTTTAAAACTATTTAACTAACCCTTCTTGAAAATGTAAACTAGTACTTGCAGTTCAAATCATTTAACTGGCAGAGCGTTAATGAACAAACCTGTTTTTGGAATAATGTGAGCCTTAAATTAAATACATATGTGAAAAAAAATTTATAGGTGCATGTAAATAAGAAGGAAAATCCTCGCCACAAAACTTTCCCACAATTTTGTTCATCGACCAATTCTAAAATCCACTATGCTGGAAAGTTTCTACTACTTTGCCAAATAAAAATATTTACAATTTACAATGAACTTTGCTTCAGTGAAGCAATACCCCACATGGAGGAAAATAAAGTAGAAACAAGCCATGTCAATAATAAAACAACATGACATTAGAGAGAATGAGCAATTTCGATGCAATAAACTTGCGATATTTATTAATAAATTAATTTCGGAATAATACGATAAATTGTATTAATGCTTATTTATTTTGCAAACTTTGCTTCCTTTGAAGATATCTGAGAATCACGTGATGTATTTGACAAAAAGAAATAAAGACATTATTCTTACAGCCAAAAAAACAATCCGTCTGCTCAATTTTTATTTACACAGTCAACCATTTTTATTTTAAAAGCAGAGGAGAGTGTTTCTCTTCAGCAATAACCTAAGTCTTTAGAAGAACTATTTGAAGAAGTCAAACAAATTTTGCAACATGAGAATCAATTAACACCCCTTGACTAAGTAATTTGTCCGTAAAAATATCACCTTCTAAAAAGTGAAGGTGAGTCTTGTAAACACTCCACCTTGATTTTGATTATTGAAACACCTTCACGGCTAGAAATCCTACCAACGCCAAAGTAACCGATGTCTTAAGGGAAATCCCTCCATTGAAACTTTTCTCTTCACATTGGTGCCCATCCAAACAGCGACAGTAATTTGTATGAGAAGTGGTGTTGGAAAAACACTTCACCCCATTTTCTGGACTTATTGAAGCCTTACACTCGTTATCATTTTTGCAAGGCTCTCCCAACGCAGTGGCAACATAGCAAAAGTCTCTGTACTCTCTCATGGCGTCTCTACCATCAGTGTCGGTGTCGTAACACTCACACTTTTTGTTATTACATCGGGACAAAGGTCCTGCTGGGAATGTACACTGTAGGTTATAATTACAGGGACCTCCAACCTTGGAAATATTCTGACACATTGGGCTTGCCTCTTGAATAATAATAAAGTCCTTTCCTGGCGTGCCAGGACAGTGACAATTTCCTGTTTGTGAATCACATGTCGCTTTCGGACCACAGTCATTGTCATTTTGACAATGGCGACGGGAGTGAAGTCGGATATCTTCGCAAGAGATTCCGCTTGCCAAAAGGACAAATGCAAAAGCCACAATTGGAATATAATTAAGACGAACCATTTTGCACAATCATATGCTTTGTGTTAGGTCTAAAGTTTTCAGGTCTGTGGATTATACAATAAATCTTATATTTTTGCACAATTTCAATTCTTTCTCACAACTTACTAAAATCGCGTTTTCAACTACTTGAACTCCTGGAGCTTCAAAGAGCAAATATGGTATGAAGTTGAATATGAGCCTTTTAGCACATTATATATGAATCACGAAGGCCAATATTGAATAGTCAATAAGTCTCATTTTGATACCATCCTACATGATGAGTCTGTTAAGTGTCATTGTTGGAAAAATAGCATGCTAAACATAACAAGTTGATAAAAGAATTGGTGGGCTTCATGAATTGAATAAGGAATACGGTTTGAGAAACGAGATCGATGATGTTATAATATCCTTTCTGGTTACGGAGATGACTAACTAGGCCTTTGTAATTCTGCCGTCATGTTGGATTGGAATATACTTTTTTTTCAATGTGCATATATAACTCCTTTAAACCTGGATTATTTCATTTGCCGACCAACTTCCCACAAAATCCATGAAGAGCGACTCATAGCTTGTCGGAGTTACGCTTGAAGCTGCGTCACCGGCAAGTATACAGGAAAAAAGTTGCATAAACAGAGTAGGTGACTGTGCACCATATAACTTGTGAGATGTGTTTCTATGAAATACTTTTTCTATATCAAATCTCTCACTCAAGGATATCCTTATATGTATGTGTTTGAGAATGTTGGTATATAAAATTGAAGAGCATGGGATGCTACATGAACTTTGAACATTACAATGTTAGTGGGACTATGCTCTGGAGTGAATGAGTAAGTGTGGTTGTGAGTGACGAGGAAGAATTCTTGGAAGTTATCTCATGAGAAGGAGATTGGACGGATGATTATGATTATGGTGGACGTGTAAGACTTGTTAAATGGAATTTGAATAAAAGACCATGAACTAGAAGTGAATAATTTAAAATGTTTGTTTTTCTTATCTTCTTTTTTGGCATGCATGGGATTTTTCTAATTTGTTTCTATTACTGTGCAGCAATAAGCATTTTCAATTTGTGGGATTGATTAACATTACATTTGCCAATAATATAGTTTGCATTCATCCGCATCAATAGAGATATGCTGAGAACAGGTAAAGTAAGAATCTCAGAGTTGGCTTCAAATTTGTTTTGATTTTTAAAGCATGCAACGATAAAATGACTATTTTTATTTGGTTAAGATTAAACTTTTCTAAAAAAATTACTAACCATGTAGTTTTACAATTTAAGTAAACCAATGTAAATGTCCCATTCAATTTTGAAATGCTAATTCAAAGTAATACATACCAAATGCGTATATTTAGACAATTTTTGCTCTTTCGACCGCTGAGTAAAAAGTCAGACAAAAAAGGATGTTTGCTATTCGCTAATATGTCGTGAATCACAAAGTAAGCATATAAACCAAATCTCTCTAGGTACTCACCACAGAGGCAAAACATGTAATCTGACAACAACATTTTTGTGCGTTCTAAATACATGCTTACTAATCTTTTGTGTAGTGAGTGACGAATGATGTATGAATGAAGCATGAGACATACCTCCAGGCATTTAATATGAGATAATCTCCATCCCCAACGGAAGTTGTAAAATACTTAATAATTTGCTATTCAGCTCAAAGAGTCAGACAACAGGAAAATGGAGTAATGAAAAGGAAATAACAACGTCACAAGTCAAAAGCCCTCCATCACGTAAACAGTCGTTGGAGAAGTCCATTCGAATTTGTTGTCAGTATGACATTATTATAATTTATGTGTCTATAAATTTCTTCAAATTTTGCTAATTCTGCCACCTCATTACTCCTTATGCACAACATTTAATAAGAGCAAATCGTCATAAGAGCAACATTTAATGCTACAATAAAATGATAAATCTGAATGATCCTATTGAGCCTCCCATAATTCACAAATACGCAATTCTGACAACCTGTTCATTTCAAACAATATATTTATTAATAGCTACCTCCTTGCGGAACAGAAAACCACTTCACCTCATGTCTTTGTGGAACAAAGGAAAACTAATGAAATCTCAAATTAGACATGCCTAATTAATAAATACTAACAATAAAACAATGTGTTCAAACAAAATTCAAATTCAAAACAATAATAATTCATTAACTCCCTTCATCCACTTGCCGTCACCTGTCACCTCATCTTCTACCACCTAAGCCCTCTACTCAATGCAATAACTCCAGCACCAAAAACGACTACAGAGCTAATGAAATTCGCGGAAGCCCCACTCCTGCATTTCTTTCCAGGTGGACAATGGCATACATCGATGGACGGAGAGATCTCCGTTGTAATTGGACCACACACTACATCCGGTCCTAAGCTGGCTCTGCACTCGTCCACATTATCCCTGTTGCAACTGTCGTTGTAATTCTTTTTCAAAAAGCATTTGTTCACCTTCGCATAATAAACCACATCAGTATAGTTGCTGAGACCGTCCCCGTTAGGATAGCAAATGCACTTAGCCCTACTTTCCTCACATGACGAAAGTTGCCCCAAAGGACTCTGTCTACACTGTGCATCGACCTTACAATCATCCTCTAGTTTGGTAGCTAGTTTGAGACATGCAGACAATGGGTTGAACCAAATATATCCATCTCGGCATTGACAAGACCCATTGAAAGATTGCCCTCCAGCTGAATTATGATCCCCAGACTTGCAGTAAGCTTCTCCTCTAATGGGTGCATTACATTCGTCATCGGTGTTGCAAAGGTCACCAATATTTTTCTTAATGTAGCAAACCCCTTCCACAGCTATGACCTCTCTCTGTGCTTTATAATCGTAACATTCGCATTTTCCATGGGTCTTACTGCACCTAGACAAATGTCCCATCTTCCCGGCATGACATTGGACATCGTGAGCACAAGGATCGTCTGCTTTCGGGATTACCCAGCAATTCTCCGTACTGCGTTCGTAGATATATCCTGAAGTACAAACACACCTGCCATCAGGGGAGCAGATGTGGTTAGCTGCAGAAGAACACTTTTTCCCGGTGGGGCTGCAAGTCTCATTTAAAGCTGCAAAATTGCTCCCATGCTGATGTAAACCAACACCTTGCTTTGGGTCTGGATTACTATTTAAATTTGGTATAACCCCAGCGGAATGAAGGTGGTGGTGGTGGTCGTGGTGAGATTGGCCTTCTGCCGTTTCCCCTTGATTTTCTATACTGTCAAAACCAGCGTCTATCGTTTCTTCAGAGCCAAAGGCGTCCCAGCTCATATCTTCCGAGCTCTCACGTCCTTCAGAGAGTTTAAATGTCGCCGAAGTCACAAAAACGACGACGAGCAGCGAGCACAAATATTTCGAAAATTTCCCCATGATTTCTAAACCGTCTTTCTCAACAACACAATATTCCTACTGGAAAAATGTCTGGAAACTAAACAACCTAAATGAACTCCACCTTTAAAAAGAGATATTCAACTGGAGCCGCAGAGCTTATCAGAGCAGACAACATGAAGTGGTTGCAGTGATGCAACGCGATGGAATCTTTTATGGAAGCTAACCAACAACCAATCTGATTTCGTTTTAAATAGGATATGATGCCATACAAATAACAGCCAAATTATCCAGCCAAAAAAATCATCGGATAAATCGCTTTACCTCATCTCACTTATCTACCTATTTGACAAAGCAGAGCAGAGCATGCGAAAAGATGAAAAAAATCCTGAAATAAAACTGAGTAATTTTCTCTCTCTCCATAACTCTATCTGACTCATGAGAGAGGAACGTTATCAGAAAATTTATTTTTCACAGGAATTACAGTTTAAATCATTTCAACCATCAGTTTGACACGTAACATGGTAAAATTAAGTATACCACCTTTATGAGCAATTTTCAACAAGCATACAATCCTTATCTTATCTTCGTCACAATGAGTATTAATACCTAAACATCTACCTTCATCATTGATCAAAGCAAACACCGATGTCCTCAATATTTCCGTGGAAAGGAAATACAGGCATTACACAAAAATACTCAAATTGACTGATGAAAATGTGTACGAAAAATTGGATTGAATGAAATCAAGGAAATAAATGATCACGAATTTAGCGTGTTTTTCATTTAAATCGCCCTTGTAGATGATGTTAGATAAATGCAACAAGTTATTATGCAGTTGATTGAGAATTATAAATGATGATGACTGTAAAACCGTCAGATTGTGGATGCACAAAAATATGTATAAAAAATTCTTACCTTTTCTGGAGAAACTCAAGTAGATTCTGGAGTCGAGATGAGGGAACTTTTGGAAATGAAGATGTTCACTTATGTAGTTTTTTTCTGGAAACAGGACTTTTCTACTTCTGGAGAAAATAAATGGAGCAATATTGGCACAACTGAAAGTACAGATATCAACTATGAAGGAAAGAGTTTCTCCCAGTTGGGGTATATATAGTAAGGGAAAAGTTGTAATTGTCTTTGAAACATCCTTATGGACAAGTTTTAAGACGTCATATGAGTCCAATCCGTATGATTTCATTCAAACTCACTTTTTCTCCATCTGGCTCCCATCACTTCCCCCCGACAGTTTTGACATAAAGAGGGGCTCTAATAGAGTCATCTTAGTCTTTGGGCAAATTAGTCTGTTAAGAAAACCTTGTAATCATTTGTGGTAGAGTGAAATCAACAATTTACTTGTTTTCCTCTTCTCCTCCTCCTCCATCCATGATAATTTGAGTTGGGCAGAGAAAAGAAATATTTTAAGATGATGGGTGTCTCTGGTCGGATAATCTCCTGCTTGTTTTGATAAATTAATTATTACGTCCAAACTCTTATTCATACAGATCTCATGATCAGATCTACACATCTGTTACGCTCTTAGTCATATTCCTGTTAAGAAAGAAAAGCTGTCCGCGTCATGCTTACCCCAGCACGATCTCAATTAGTTTTCCATCAATGGACAAAAACAACATGAGATTCTTGAGGAAAACTAAATTCGTCAAGATGTCTTTGCTGACATGAAACCATTCCGGCACCATTGGAAAAAAACAATAGAGACTAATTGATAATTGCTGAGTGGTCCTTTATCATCTTTCTACTTTTGTCTCATCCTTCGCGTCATCCACATACGATCTTAATTTTGTCGCATGTCGTTCTTGTGGTGGAGAGGTTGATTCGTACTATTCTTTATCGCAGTATATTATTCTTATGTGCAAAAGGGAAGAACTGGACAAAAAACTTGATGCTGGAACATATGAGCTTGATTCAACTTCCCCCAAAAGTAAGTTCAAGATATTTTTTCCGTTTTATAATTGGAGCTGTGTATATTTTTATGCTTGGGTGGATCTCATTTAAAGATATTGAAATTTTACACAACTTTGCCATCTAGAGCATTATTGTTTTTTAGAATTTTAGATTACAAAAGGGAATTTAATATTGCTGAAAAACTGCATAATATACTCATGCTGGAGTAACAATCCAGCGTAACCTTTCGGGCGGATATGGAACTCACCAGATGGTTTGGATTTATGATTCATTCTGTTCTAAAAACCTCCAGTAGATAACCATGCGTAAGAAATAAATTTATTTATATATTTGAAAACTTGGCTTAATCGACAAGGCATCTATCTGATAATAAGTGGCAACTGTTCCATGTATACGCATTCATTTAATGACTTGTTAATCTAACATACATTTTTCGCTTTACTGTTGATATTTTCAAAAATAATGCAATGGGCCATTTTTCGTTTTTCGTCGAGATCGTGAATCTCCTAATGCCGAATACTTATGGGTGAGAATCATCACTATGAAACAAAACCATAGCATAAAGTATTTGACAAAATAGGCAAAACGAAGTGTGCTAAATTTGTTCAGCTTTTCAGCTCGAGTTTAAAAAAATATATGGTAGGAATAAGATACAGAGAGGAGATTTTGACAATTGAAATATTTTGATCATGAGGCATCAAAAATTCTTTGAAGAATCTTTAGATGTTCCAAACCCTCCTGAGATTTTCAAGACTAATGTGCTTCTTATCCAGAATAAAAGGAGCATTTTATTATGGATATTTTTTATTCTTGTGATTCCATTTTTTCTTTTGACAATTGATGTTCGTCAGGATGGTCCTACATTTGTTGATTTGAACATACGAAGATTCCGCCTGGAGAGGAAGATCAAACTAGACGAGGGAGGGAATGAGTATATTTCATCGTATGGAGTATTTAGTGATCAAGATAGGAAACCTGAGTAAGTGGAATTTAATATATATGTGGATCTTCGGAAATGGATTTCCAATTATTTATTTTTAAATACAAAATGTAGAACCTCTAAAATGATTTTGGAGAGAAAGTCATTGGTTGAAAATGTCACCATCGGAGTGACAGTTTGTGACATGGGGGTTTTAGAGAATGCAATTGTCGCTATAAAATCGGTCGTTTTGTCAGCGCTAAATTACCGAGTACAGAATGTAAACGTTCACATCTTTGTCGACTCTGTGGAGACTGGTGAAGATATTAAATTAGATGTAAGACAACTTTGCTTAAGACACAAGATATAAATGACCGCAATTAATGACCACATATGTGTTATATTTCAGGTCCATGATATCCAGTCAAGTATTTCTAAGTCTTCCTTGCTAACCTTCAAGTATAAAATTCATCAGGTATCAGAAGTTTTCCCAAGGGAGCATTTCAAGATGTGGATGCGTCTCCACAAAAAATGCTCTTCACTTCATTTGTTTCTTCCAGTTAGTTTTAAACATTATCTTTATTTATTAAAAAATAATTAACTTCAATAATATATTGAAATTTTAAAATGTCTTTTTGTAGAATTCGATTCCGGAAGTAGGAGAAATTCTATATCTCGACGCTGACACCCTTGTCCTCGGTGACATTCGAGAGTTATGGAGTTTATTTAGAAAAATGGATTCCAGGCAGTTTGCAGGACTAACTTTGGACCAAACGGATGGAAACTTTGCGTCATTTTATCAAGCTAACAGTAGAGTGCCTTTTGTGCCACCGACAGGTTCGAGTACAACTTTTCCAACTAACTCAACAAGTTCTAAGATATTTTAAAACCTGACTGCTAATATTTCTCTGTTTCAAAATGTCAGGAGTCATCACTGGAGTGATGCTTTTAAACTTAACAAGAATGCGACAGTATGATTGGGATGTAAGAGTGAACAACGCTTTAGAGGGGTTCTCACATGATTTCCTCCGTGGCGCTCAAGACATTGTCAACATCCTTTTTTACTTTAATCGAGGTTTCCGAACACAATTTAGAAACACCATTAATAATGAATGATCAAAGGTTCAAAACGCATTTAAATATTTTCAGAATACTTGAAACTCATCCCTTGCATCTTTAACTACCACAGAGGCAACTGCAAAATTGTCCAACATTGTAACATAGCAAGCAGCCACCCTGAAGGTATTCAAGTTTTGCACGGGACCTCAGACACGTTCGAATATGGAGGGGACTTTCGTGAGATTTACGAGCAGTTTCAAAAAGTTAGCGATTTAAAACCAACATCTTTCTTTGCTCACTTGACTCACTTTAAATTCTCTCACAATTTTACTTTTTGTTTAGTTTGACCTCTCCCACAATGACTTCCGTAAAGATATCGTTCTCCCTGTCAAATGGCACTACAGAAAGCTTGAGCTAAGCAAGCGCACATTTGAAAGTGGATGCACAGTCATCGGTCGGCGCATCTTTAATAGTTGGCTGGACTCTGAAATTTTTTTCAAAAAAAGACTTGCCAACCGTACAAAAACCATAAAGATAGCGGTGTAGAATTATAAAGCTCCTTTCCATCATTCTCCAGTATTATATTTCTCTCCAAAAAGTGAAGTGCATAGTAATAAAAAGTTTATTAAATGCATTTTTATGTGAAATAAATCAAAAGGATTTTGGAAAAAAAATTTCTACCTCAGCAATGAATGCAAGTTTTTCGTCAATGTTAAAACTATTTCAATTTAGAGAAATTCAACACCCCTAAAAAATTTACGTTGTAACTAAACTCCAATGTGCATAGTAGGTATGCATTGCGTCTGCTAGAAAGATGTATAAATATACTCAAGAATGAAAATTGTTCCTAAAGCCACGCATAGAATATCGAAAGAGATATTTTGACTTTACTGACGACAAATATGATGAGGCTTATCTCCTAAAGAAAGTTTACTCAAGATTTCTCTGCAAGGAAAAGTTTTCCGAGGGAAATGTGAAGATGGGTGTATGGAACCCACGTACGTGGACGATGACGGGACTGGGAGGAAGGAAGGGAGACAAGTCATAAGTTACAACCTCCGATCATACGACTCTCACGGGAGACTCAAAGCAAATGATAAATGAGCCAAACTACATACATCTGCTTCTTCATCCTGTAAAGAGAAAGCTTGCTGGAGAATTTTGTGTTGTTCAATCCAGCCATCTTCATCATCATCATTTTACTCGACATAAAAAACATTGAGAATATGTTGCACAAGTAGATTTACCATTTTCCACAGAATCATTCTCCATCATATGGGATATATCTGGAGAACGCACACAAAGGAAAAAAGCAATCTTGCCTTTACATCTTTATAGGAACAAGGAGACATTTCCAGAAAGGAAAATGAAACCTTTATGACATGTCAAAAAAGGAAATACTTTTTCTGGGTGGTTGTCTTTATCATAGTGTCGCAATTGGAGTGTGTGTTTCTCCAAGAATATTGATAAGTATGAGGGTATGCGTGTGTATGAGGGAAGGATCATGTTAAAGTTTTTCAGGTTGTGATATATCGCTTGTACGAACTAGTCATCTTTGAGTGGCAATGACTTACAAAGTATTTGTTGTGAAAGTTAGTTGACTGGAAATGGCATCAATTTTTTTCATTTCGTGTTCGGCAAAACACAGAAAAATAAATATTTTAGAGGTGGTCACACTCAACTAAAACTTTTCTCCATGAACTGCAAAAAACGAAATGAAATAATGGTCCGGGGTGATATGAGCAGTTTTTTAATGTCCGACTCCGACTCGCCTGGAAATGTAAAACCAACATTTTCTCTCCAGGCGTAGCATTGTAGCATTCCATGAATCCACCCAAAGTCCTTTTCTCCATCAATTTCATCCTTCCTTATATCTCTTAGCTTTCTCCTTCACTGCAGTTTTCTATCTATGGAAATACGATATTTTCTTTTTGTAATTCACACTTTCCATCCTCTAGTCTGGGTTATTTTATCCTTGGATAAATTCTCTTTTGT